>JAUMHI010000012.1:2318452-2350818 GCA_032359435.1 Enteromius unitaeniatus
TTAATTTAATAAAAATACTTGTGGATCTTTATCATTGTAGGGTGGTTGTGTACACACACTCCCAACACACATTTCAGGCCAATCAGCTTGAACAAGTGCATGTACCACTGTATGACCCCTTTAAATAACTGCCAGTCTCTGAGCTATCTTTTGGTTTCACAGATGTCTTTTGTAAACACAAGTTTGTGGTGGTGTTGTTTGCAACCATGTGAAGTCATGCAGTGCTGCAGATGACATTACAGGAAGTAAGCATAGACAAAAAAAGACATGACAAGACAAAACTAAACAATCTTTTCAGGAACAAGCTTACACAAAAAAACGTCATGGTGGTTTGAATTCTCCACTAGTTAACATCTGTTCTGCCTTACGTTTGTGTTCATGTCCTTATTCACAAAAGACAAGCAATTTGACTCACTATTAAATACAAAGTTGGGTTGCACAATCTAAAATTTGGTAAATGCTGTGCCCATATTACTTTATTTGTTAATTATTCAAAACATTTTTTTTTAAATGAATCCACTGTAGCTTTGGAAAGCTACAGCTGCCCTGGCCTTAACAGCACATCAGTCTCATTAAGCTGCAAATTTGGGTCACTTTGGCTGAGCTCCAAAATGATAACGGATCAATCGGCTCACCGGCGCCGCCCTCATGGCTGCACAGACAACAAGGACAGCAGGCGCCACAGATATAAACAATCACAAATAACGCAACCGTGTCATGCAGGCTCCTAGAGACATGCCTTTGGAGGGGTTACTGCACATGTTTACCCTGTTTATTAGAGACATGCAACAGTCAAATGATACTAAAACATTCAGCCACATGCTTTTACGCATCCTATGTTGTTCTGCAATGTGAGTCAACCGATACGTCCACGATCACATTCACTCCTTTTTGTCATCCATCCAGCCGTGGCAATGAATAAAAATAACAGTAAGAGAGCGAAAACAAAAAAAAAAACCAGACATGAATCATTAATCTAAGAGCCATGATTCACAATATGTGTAATGACATGTGCTGAGGGCAGCAGCTGAGGGGGGAGGCTGTAGTGATCAAGGCCAAGGGTTTTCAATTAAGCACTAGTACTTAAGGGATTATAAACACGAGTTTAAAAAAAAAATAAATAAAAAAACCTGTTTGCTCTTTAGTGCTGAAAGAGTCTGGTTCAAACAGGAGGGATTTCCCAGCTGAGATGGAGGGTGCTCTCTGTAGGCGTAGTACAGTGGGCAGTGAGGCGGAAAGGATGGAGAACTGAGGAGATACATGACATACAGCGGCAGAGAGGAAAACGTGAAAAGAGGAATTCCGGATGGCACGGACCCACGTGGGCTATGAGTCAGGAGGCTAACGGGTGACCAGAGGCTCTGATCTCAAAGCTTTCTCACATTTGGAGGTTGAGGTTACAGAGTTAAGTGAGGAGGGAGGCCCAAGTTTAAGAGTTTTTAAACTGACAATTAGGGGATATGGGCAAGAATTAACAGTAAATTTTACATAATGTAGAGTGAGCCGATTTTAAAAAGGGGCATCGCATGCCAATTCTCATGTGTCTTTAAATGCTAATGAGCTCTGCTTGCCCCAACCCCTCTCTTCTGTGATGAGCCATCTAGATCATGAATAATGTAAACAGACAAATTTAAGCAGATCGGGGGCACATTCCCTATCAAAAACAAATGTAATCCACTAAGTCTTCTGCAGCTCAGATGTCAGAAGTAAATGACAACTGCTATGTTCATTATTAAAACCAACAACAAAACACCTCAATTGCTTAGGACAGATGGCGGACTGATGATAGCTCACTCAAAAGTAGGGCTGTAGCTATCGAATATTTTAGTAATCAAGTATTTTTTGAAAATGTCATTGATTAATTGAGTAATCAGATAAAACATTTTTGTCTCTTAAAATGAACAACTAATTGGTTTATTTTTTGAAAAAAATGAAAGTACAAAAGTACAAGTACAAAAATACAATCTGCATGGGAAATAATTCACCTCTTTGAAATTTAAATGGTTTAAAAAGACAAGAATCCTGTCCTGAATTTGTCAGAATGGTTACTTTTTAAAGCTCAAATATTACTGATATATACACTACCACTCGTACTCCAGTGGAAACTTTGATTCTCATATTACACAAATGCAACTTCCAGATATTGCAGTGGTACAGTTTAGTTAGGAAACAACTGTCCTGCATTTTGATTGCAGAATCTAAAGACGGAAATTTGATAAGAAGCTTTCAGAGGCTGTTTTCCAGTAAGTTTGTGTGCTCCAAGAATTGAGTGACAACACAGTGGAAAAGGGATTAAAAAGGAAACGCATCTGCTTACATCGATATCCACAAGTTCCAACACAACTCAGTCAATCTTTGGCTCTGAAGAACCTGACACACAGAGCATGAAAACCTAGAACTGAAGAAATGTGGCTTAGGGAATTGAAATAAGTACTAGAATTACTAAAACAGAGTCAAAAATAAAGCAAAACAGAAATAAAGCACAAAAGCCCCAACCCCCCCCCCTCCTCAAAAAAACCAAATGCAATTAGACTAACCATTAAGAGGAAGCTCCATGCTAAAACAGGAAAGCACCACCAGGGTGGCTGTGTAATTAAAACCACAGTAAGAAAAAAAAAAAAGTGTGTCACAATAAACTAGAACTGAAGAATTTGTCGATTTCCCTGTCATAATTCATGTAATAATCACATTTCACTGCTCATATTCCTCACTTCCTGTCACACTATCCTTTTGCTAGTTCTCAGCTATAGATAAAGGTTACTAAAATTAGTCCTCCTAACCTCCCCCTCAAAGTTTTGATCAACAAACCATGACACATTACATGTCCAGCCATCCCAGGCAAGTTATGCAACAGGCCTCCCAAATGACAGCGTAAGATGAGAGGCTTATTGGATTCCCTGAGGCTCAAGAGGAACTTTCCAATACCACAGACTTATATAGGTAACCCAGCTGGAGCCTGAACTTCATCTGGCGTGATACTGGTGCTAATCCTGCTAGTGCTCTAGAGGTGCTGGTTATGAGGCATGACTGGCCAGTAAACAGCAGATGCTAGCTCCAGTGCTAATGTAATCCAACCATGGGAATGAAACGGGACCAAATGATTCACACTGTTGCTATTAAGGCTTAGTGAACACCCTGACAACAATATCAGCAAACATTGAAACGGCTTGTATAAATTTAACAGGTGTACCCTGAATCTGTGTGCAAGTCTTAAGGGCTTCCCCTGTTTTTCAGTCTATATCTCGGTGAGGTCAGTTGCAAATAAGCCATGAGGTGCTGCTGGGGTGTAAATTAGGTCCAATCATTAAAGTTAAAACTGCAATGGCCATTCCTGTTTGCGTAGGCAGAAAACGGAAAGCTAATGCAGTGCAGAGGAAATGTATAAGCTGGAAATGTTTCGAATCTCTTGGCAGGGCAGAGCAACTGGGGTCAAGACCCAGCCTGAACCAAAGCAGAGACAGCTGGCCGGGGGAAATACGACAGCAGGAACCGGAGGTGAGACGAAGGGCACGACATCAGCATGGTGGGGGCAATAATCACATCATGGGGCATAATTGACTATTTTTTTTTCATTTAAATAAAAAATAAAAAAAGAAATAAAAACACTAAAAGCAGCACTTGTAAAGTTTATTCTTATGCATATATTATACATTTCTACAGCACTAATAAGAAAAAGTAATTTTTCATTTTGCTACAACAACGTTAACATGACAGGCACGTTTGTAAACACTACTAAAAAAAATGAGTCTTAAAATAGAGTTCTTTAACCACTTACACTTCCATTCAGCATTTTAAGAAGTTGATTTGATGATTCAGAACCGCAGGTGGTAAGTAAAACTGCAAAAAAGTTTTGTTTTGGCAATTGAAGAGCTTTTTAGCTCCACCCACGGGACGCCTCCACGAGCTCAGCTGTTTTCAGAGAGAATCGTAAAGCTGCATCTTTCTTTTACAAGTGTGATCAAACTAAAAAAAACTTTGGGAGGTATCAAAGATACATTATTGGTTTCTAAAGATTAATATGAGATTGATTTCATTTGTGTGTTATGTCCCCTTTAATTCGATTGACGACAAGTTTCATGTCAAGGGCAATTACGGACCAGATTATTTTAAACAGAGGATCAGAACATATTTACGGAGGATTTTCAACATATTTGCCCGGGAAAACCAGCATCAAAATAAGTCTGCAGATTAAGAGGGCTTTCCATCTGATCCAATACCACATTAAAGGACGAGAACTTGTATAATTAATGACTGCAGTAGGAGCTGGGAGAAAGGAGGGTCGTAGGCTGAGAGTCAGGAGACAGTGACTGATGCAGTTACTCCGTTTTCACACCCCTACTGAGAAACAAACTGGAGAACGAGAAAAAGGACAATGATGTCATGGATGCACCACTAAAATGAACCTAAATAAGCTCATGCACCTCAGTTCAGCAGTTATTTTCTCATAAACCAGAAATCCTTCCAGCAAACATTTCTACACGTTTGATTAATAGGTTATGAAACTCAAATTCAACAATTTGTTCATTAAAAATGTTGATTCATTAACATGTTTTAGCTTCTTACAGTGTATTGTTGTAAGTGATACATTATTCATTATACAGTGTTCATCAAGTCTAGAACAAAGTGGAAAATAGTAATCATTTCTTGTGAACCCTTGAAATCCTAAATCTAAATATAAGAGGACATAAGAAAGCAAATTTTCGGCATCAGCTTATTTGGCTGTAAAGTAGCTTGTGTAAAACAAAAAGAATCAATAAAACTGGCATTTTGGGACAAAACCGGCAATTTTCTGTATCTGTGTATTATTAATACTGCACAGTGATCACAACTGAGCAAAATCTAAATCTTTTTATTGAAACCCTTAGTCAGTTCCAGGAGGGTTTTCCCATTATATCTAAAGTAATCTTGGCTTCCATTGTATTGTGCTCCTTCCATTTCTCATCTCTTCCCCTCTAGAGACAGTGACGTTCAGGCTCAGTGTCTGACACACATTTCTGTACGTGATCTTCTCGTAGTATTCCCTCATCGACACACTGCCTCCCTCTGCACTAATTTCATTAACCGGAGGCTAGTCACGCCTCAACTACACAGACGCCAACAAACAGTCAGCCAGACAGAGGAACAAGCTCCAAATCAGTCTTCCTGACACCTCTTACGCTTCCTGTTTTAGCCATTTCTCATCGTTTCACTGGATTTCCTTGCTTTCCATGTCACCCTCTCCCTCTCACCAGGTCTATTATTTGATCCTCATATTGTTTCTTCAAAATCTTTGTCTCTCATTTATACTGCCAAAAAACAGCTATATCTCAGCATTTTCAAGCTTTAACAATATTCAATTGATGTACGATCATGACTTTCCACACATTTTCATTTTAATGAAAATCCAACAAGACTTTTTATATCATGAAAAATGTACCAATTTAAAATAGTACATGCATAAACACCACCAGCTCCAGCACAAGGGAACTTCTAAGAACACATCTGTAAACTCACAAAGGCGTCAAAAAGGTGACATAGTTCAGTACTTAACCTGTGTAAGGTCATCACCCCCAGAATATTTAAAGTATAAAATATTTTTGAAACAAGTAAAAAAATACTGTGAAAACAAAGAAAAAAAATAAAAACACCAGTAGATGGTAGTAAGTGACTGATTAAATGAGCGAGTCATTAGTCATAAATTCAAATGCCTGATTCGTTAAAAAAAAAAAAAAAAAAGCAGCAAGTGAATCATTGACTCACTTGATTCATTGAAAATGTGGATTAATTCAGTAACTAAACACCAGAGACACAAAACAGTTCTGGCTGCCATAGCTTTGACTGAAACTTTGTCAGCAAACTTGAGCAAAAACAGTCAATATTGTATTAACTTACAAACTGCGAACTTTGCTTTGTGTCAGCTTAACTCACAATTAGGAACTTCCAGGATGACGACATGTTTACATGCAGCTCTAAGCTGCATTTCTTTTTTTTACTATTTGTAATAATTTTATTTGCATTGTAATATAATATTATGATATTTCATTCATTAAATCATCTACCCCTAAATCAGTCTACTCAGAAACTAGTCTGCTTTGAAGGTCACAGTCTATGGATGCCATAATCATAACCAAAGGGAAGAGGGAATGAGAACAGGTGTACCGACTGAGAGTCACCTTTCTCTGAAAGAAAAACGAAGGAGAAACAACAGGAGAAAAAGAGAGATGACACAAAAAACTGTGAAAGACACAAAGAGTAATAGCAAGTGAAAAAGGAAGCTGATGGGGAGGAATAGAGAGAAGGAAAGAGAGTGAGTTAAAAGAGAGAGAGAGAGAGAGAGGGAAGTGTCACCAGAGGGGAAGCCTCTGGGGGCAGGATCAATGGTGGCAGGAGCTGTAATGAGGTTGGAGGGAGGCCAGATTTCAGGATTATTGCTTGTGTCAGCCAACAGACAGGGAGCCAGAACAATGGCACGGGGGTCACACAATCCAGAGGGGTGCCCACTGGAGGAAGAGGGGCATAGAGGCCCTATTCTTGACTTGGCACTCTCTGATATGGCCTGAAAGACCGTTTGTGCGTGTAAGAGACTGGCCGAATGCAGTGGGAACGAAAGATGGCAAAAGGGAGACAAAATGTGTGTCATTCTTCCTTTGGCACACAGAGACATTTCTCTCCAAAAGGGAGACATTATGTTGATAGCATCACTTCCTGATGGCAATGCCTTATTTTGACATTCTGTCACGAATGATTTCAAAACTCTTATGAAGTACTCTTTTTAGATATTGGCACATGTTTGCCACATGACGACGTTACTGAAAACATTTCTCAGATGAACATACAAAAAGGGGAATTTTTCAGGTGTTTTTCAGTCCTTAATATGGTTACGTTCACACACATTTCGGTTATTTAAGGGTGTGACAATCGCATCCTGTAACCGAACTCAATTTTCCTTACTCACAACCGCATTCTTAGCCTGGGCCCTCTCATACTTCCTGTAACGCTACATTAAATTTCGCAAATAAAGTCAGTCTGGCAAAGATACCGTTTTAGAGCATTTACGTTCCCAAAAAAGTGGGAACTAATGAGAAATGAGCTCCATTCCCCCATCCCCCCCGCCACCGGCATGACTGAGGAGGGTGTAATGCCATGACGCATCAGTTCTGCGATGCTCAATTGCTTGCTAAACTCTTCAAAAATAATCACTGACTGACTGTAAATACCAGCTACTCTCATATTAATCTGGTAAAAGCAGAAATCGCTTGACGTCATTTTCCTACTGCTTTAATGAAGCTAGCTACAATTGGTTACGGTGGCTTCAGGTTCCGTCACTATGCATACGTCATCAGACGATCAGCCTTAGAAGCCAGGTTTCCATCCTAAGTTGCAAATTTTATTATTTTTTATGAATATTGTGCAAAGTTGGAACATTGTATAGAACTTAACAAAAAAACACCTTGCAAAAAAACTTGCTACATAAGGGATTTCTTTTTAAACTTTGTCATTTCCATCACTTGTTTCTATACAAAGCTATAGACTCACCATGGAAGCTGCTCTTCCAAGTAGTCCAGGCATGATTAACTCAAGCATAGAGCAATTAGAGACAAAAGGTTTATTTTGTATTCCTATTATATGTGTGCTGACCACCATCAACCTCAATTGCTGTATAGACAAAGCAGTCTCTTAAAATTATTAAAAAAAAATTACTATTTCATTGCATCTGCCGCACTGCTTCAGGCCTAGCTCCTGATTAGTGACAGAGTATGGCAGCTTTGACTCTTGTTTGCACGCGTCTGTGGAGGGGGGGGGCTGACTTTTGAAGGATTACAGAGGCGTTGCTGTCAACACTAGTGATATTAAATGGATGCAGTGGCATTATGACAGAAACAACAGAGAATGCCATTACCATACATGACCTGTTTGGCATTCTAATCACTCAATGCATAAAAAAAATAAATAAATAAAAAAAGAAACAAAAAAAAAAAAACATCTCCTGGCTGGCTGGGGTTATTTATAGCAAGTATGATTCTGTGTCAGTTCTATCATATAATTAACTTACAGTAGGGATGCACTGAATGTTCAGTAACTGATATTGTTTGGCTGAAAATTGCAAAAACTGTCTTTGGACAAATAACCAATAAGATGGTGGGGTGGGGTGGGTGATTTGACGATTTTTGATCGTGGACGATAAAAATTTCTCCCCAATCTGCTTTTTAAGGAATATTGTAGTATCGTGCTATTTTATCATCTCTCAAATACCCATTTTTATATTTGTACATGTTGTCCCAAAACATTTTAGCAGGATGTAACATATACTTGTAACAAGTACATTTCTTTTGGTATCTCTTGTCCAGTGTGCCAATCATTTTCTCAAATCCCTCTTTACTAAAAGTGCGTTCACACCTGAGG
The DNA here is from genome assembly GCA_032359435.1 of Enteromius unitaeniatus. Classification (NCBI taxonomy): domain Eukaryota; kingdom Metazoa; phylum Chordata; class Actinopteri; order Cypriniformes; family Cyprinidae; genus Enteromius; species Enteromius unitaeniatus. Next base: position 2,326,835 of record JAUMHI010000012.1, read on the forward strand.
CGACTTGGGCGAATATATCTCGCCATTCGCGTGTAGTTGGACGCTTGAACATTATGAGTTTACGCCAGTTTCACACTGGCACTGCACACGTCAGCAGGGGGTAAGCGGCGCAGATTTTTTCCGCCATTTCCAGTATTTTTCTGGAAAATACGACTGAAAGATGCTCGTCTATCCTACTGCAGTACAAGCTTCCAGAATGAAAGAGCAATTGGCTTGCGCTGATCATGCTTTATCATTGTAGGGAGGTTTTTGTGCTTGAAAAACAGCTTGAAAAGTACATTTGGCATCGGATGACCCCTTTAAAACAAATAAGGAAAATAATTTGTAACTATTTTGCAAGGTGTCTGAGCCGTACAGACAAACTAAAAAAAAAGCTTTAAAAAGGTAACAAAAGTATAAAATAAAGAAGGGCAGATATTTAGGCCTAAATGAGCAAAGATAAAAATCGTAGTTTTCTTTTAATTTAATAAATATAAGTTGCCCCTTCTGAAATCAAGCCATGAAATCTGAAATCTCAAATGCATGTCGGTGTGGCGTCACACTGACAGAGGCCACCTCCACAATAGTTGACTGACAGCAGCGTGTCACACAGACTGAACTGGTGTCTTACCTCAGACCGAGACTGTAACGTTCAGCTGGATGTGCCCATTCAGACCACTGGACACATGCTGAGAGCACCAGGTGAAACAGTCCTTCATGTGAACACTGTTGCTTATACTTAACCAAAACAGTAGGGAGGAGACTAAAGTCACAGCTCAATCAGTCACTTAGTTTACAGCAGGGGGTAGAAGTACAAATACTTGGCTAATGCCTGGTAATACCGGGATGCCCCTGGCTTAAAGTTAATTGGAGTAGAAGACACTAAGACACTGAGGGCTGCTTAATTAGTTAAAGAGACTATGATGCGTTTTCCCAAGAAACAGGGATGCTGTAATGAGTCCCAATGAGTGACATTTGGTCCAGCCATGTGCATTACTTCCAAATCGTTCCTGAAGTATTCTGTTCAATTTGTGTGGGTGAATAGGTTAAAAAGTCATAGGTATTAGTGGTTGCATGTATGTGCATACTTTAAGCATTAATAACATAAAAAAAATCCATATGGAGGATTCAAATAAGGCATCACCCACCATCTGCATCCATCTAGTGTGGATTAATATTTCAATACACGCACTATAATATGTATTCATGAAGCCGCAGCCTCGTCTGGAGAGGATTTAACTCTTCCATGAACAGAGAGTGGATAATATGACTACATCAGATAGTAACCGCTGATTATGAGCATCCACTGCTGAATTAACTAGGGTCAAAGCAGAAATGAAAATCCAGCTTCCACATCCATCCCAGACCAGCGAGAGCAAGGCGACGAAATGATTAAGACCCAGAATCCCTCTTCTCGCTCAGTCTGTTCCCTTGAGGCTGAGCTGAAACTAACTAGGACTGTCTGGGGAATGGGAGGAGGGGCAGAAAAATGAAGGATTAACAGGATGATCAGTAAAGAGAGAGGGAAAGACACTAGGGTGGACTGATTTATGGATGAAGCAGATTTCATGCACCACGTGTATTATTGGTCAATTAAAAAAAAATCTAAATAAACCACAATAGACTGGTTCCTGTGCGCAATCAGACAAACACTTAATCCCAACTGACTCTTCCACTCTTAGTTATAATTATGATTACTATTATCATCATTTAAAACACCCTCAATTTAAGTAAATAAATCACTACTTATAATAAATTTCTAATAACAAATTATTTAACAAATACTCAAAGCTCTGCAGATGTGCATGTTCCTTCGCAAAAATATTTCAGCGAATTTGATTATGCTTTCAGCTGCCAATATGTGGGTTTACCACATTTAAATCCATCCCACATAACTTACCACAAAACCAGCACAAGAAAATGTCAAATAAATAAATATTAAAAACACAAATGATTTTGCTCATACAATGACAGTCAGTGGTGTCCAAAATAATAACAATGCATACTGTATGCCGTAACTATATATAAAATAAATAGGCATTTACGACAGTTTAAAAGTTATTACTTTTTTTTCCCCTCTCTCTCTCTTTTATTCAAGTACGCATTTTAAATACTGTTCTTTTGAACTCTCTGTTCATCAAATGTATCATAAATTTCAACAAAAATATTAGGGAAGGACAATACTGAAGGACATACTGAACAGAAACAGAACTGTGACAATGACAAGAACAAGAGTTTTAGAGTTGTTAGTCAATGTCAACATTATTTAGAAAGACCTACTAAACACATCTTGATTACTTGAAGCTGCAAACATTTATTTGCTAAAAAAGGAAAGCAATCTAATTATAGCTATAAGAAGAAAGCACAGTAAGTGATAATGGTTAACACCTCACAACTGGCTTAATCGTGACTTCAACTTCTCCATTAGAGTACATCGGTCCATCACAGCACCAACCAAACTGTGGCTAACAAAAACACTGTATCCTCCACTAGGAATAGCGAGCCCATTAAGCCATCACATTTGAGAAGACAAACCAATAAAGTCAGTGATCACAGTGTGTGTCCATTTCAAATGCGGCGACCTAGACAGCTTTCATAGTAAATTGTCAATACGCTGTGGCTATTTCAGGCCTTTCGAACGAAGAATCACTAGAGGTACTGACAGATCTGACACATCCATCTTTAAAAGCGTCAGAATAAAAATAGCAAACCAGCGGCATTGGGAAACACACTCTGTCTGCAGGGCATGGAAGATGACACTGTCTGACACCAACTCTACAGCCATTATCACAAATGATGAGCACACAGCCTAAAGAGGCGGTTTCAACAATCTTCATATGTTTGCATCATTATATATAAAAAAAAAAAAAAAAGTGCGTAATTTCTGCAGCTTGAGAACATTTTTATCTTAAACCATCTTAAAAATGGTCATGAAAAAAAGGCATTAAATAGTTTTGAATGAAAGATACTTAACAGTGCAAAATGAAATGTGCAGGTAACTGTAGCTACTGGATCCTAAAATGCACTTCACTGTTTTATGGAGTGGGATGAGTGACTGCTGCTCCACATAAAGTGAGGTCAACCATCATCTGAACAATCCCAGGGGCTTCAATAATCTAAACAGGTTGAGAGTTTGTGAGAATGAATATGTCAGTGTAGTTGTTCAACAACAACCCTGTGAATAACACTAATAGCTCCACTGAGAGACAGAAGGAGATACATTCAGGAGGTCAGACGTGACACTCTCTGCACATTACACAGCAGATTTAACACTACTCAGCATAACTACTGCATTAAAAACAGTGTGTCTGGACCTAGACACTCAAACACAAGCAGAAACAGACTCATGAAGGAGGTCTACAAAAGTAAACAGAGGGTAATGGCAGGTATTTTTGTTTGGTTAAAACTTTTCAGATTTGTTTTAGACTGATGATCCTGCTTTAAGTACAAATACTCCCAGTACTCCCAAATACTCCTCATCCAGCCATCACACGCTTGAGAATTTAAAGCGGAAGATACGCTTGAGCTTATAATAACCATATTGTTTGCTGTTGTGGATGCAAATATAGTTATAGTTATCTTGCTTGGTGTGAACGGGTCTTAAGGCTATGTGATCTAGTGGCGTGTACTATTGTAAAGGCTGTATGTTTATTTCTTACAACCCCCTTTTCATAACACAACTTTAGTTGAACTAATGGCCCGAGTTTCAGCCAGCGCTACCGGTTTCTTCAATCGACTGAAGATCAGGGGATTGTTCTAGAAACTGCTCCATGAAAGAGGTCATAGATTTGCCAAAAGCATTTGGTATTAACACAAGCAAAGAAATTAGCTACATACTTCACCTTTAAAAAAAATAAAAGGTGCCTAGCTAAAAGAAAAAGAAAAAAAGTTACAGCTGCATTGCAGATACTGGCTGGGATCGGAGTTGGACCATAAAAAAAAAAAAATCTCTGGAAGGGTCCAGCCAAATAAAATAATAACTAAATTTAAAAAATAAATACAAGGATTTTTTTCCCCTGAGGTCTCCAGCAGGCCTGCCCACTCTCATTGGTGTGGGCTTCACTCTGTGATCTTTGTCTCCAAACGGAGAACTGTGCCACCTCCGCTAACCAACCGCCACGCAGATAAGGCTGCTTTGGCAACCACCCCAACCTGGCCTGGCTAGTGCTCTGATGTACCCAAAGCAAAGAGACACACGGGTACTGAGGAGAAGTTGAAGCTGGAGTAGGTGGTAGGTTGAAGCTGGGAGTTGTTAGACAGGGTATGAGTGGATTAGGCTGACTGCCAAGGTCCCACCACGAAGCACTGAAGTGATTACAAAAACTCAACACATTGTGACGCACACCAAGGTCTGTAGAGAAAGTAAAAACGGTGCGAGCAGCAATAAATAATGCATTTCAAAACAGGCCTCTTGCCTTCATTCAAACTGCTACAGTGTAGGTCATGGGTCTGATCGGACATGCAGGATTATTGATCGGTCAGTGCTGGGAAGTGCTTGCACTGATGAACAGGATACTTTTCAAACACGGTAAATGTGGCAGCAGTAGGCATGGCGTGCTCCAAAACCAAGGTTAAAACAAGCCAGATGCTTTTTCAACACGCTTTTCATAAACAGTTCAGTTGGACCGACGGAGCTGGTTACCGTCGTACGGACTGTATTTTCACAAGCACTTGTGAAAAGCGTGCAATCGGCAAGAACCTCTTAAATTATTCAAGTCAAATGAATGGCCTCTATTTCATCTCCTTCAAACTGTAGTTACTATGACGCACCACAGGCTGCATTGAAGAAAAGAATCATCTTTCCCAACCTAATTTTCCTCCAGTATCAACAGGTCAAAGGTACGAGGAAGTAAAATTGTTCAAATATGCTGATATTTCAATGAGTCAAGAGTATTTCTGGTCCTTCTTTTTACAGCAATTCAAACTGAGCAAATACATGCAAGCAATCGGATTCTTAATAAGGAAGGTAACCGGAAGCATGATATTTTATCCAGGATGCAGACAGAAAGCATGAGAGACAGAGAGCAAGTCTGCTCAATATCCATCAGACTCAGAGCAGACGCCCTTACACATCTATGCACATCAAAAAAAAACAAATTAAAACAAATATATGAAAGAAAGTCCCCACCATACCCAAATACTGCAGGTGAAGCACATCGGAGCAAGCAACTTGCTGATCCCGATTCATATTCCATTCCCTTCAGTCTTTCCCTTTCCGAGTGAGAGACCGCTGTCCTGCCCCGAAAGATAGGGTAAAACACTAACCAATAGCATTTGAGCCCAAGCCGAGAATGTCCATTCCATTGGTTGGAGCTACTGAACAAACACAGCCCCCTAATGAACAGTGTTTTGTATCTGAATGAGACTCGGAGCTACATAAAACATACTTATTTTGTACTGGATGCACTGCGTAGATAGCTAGATAAAGAGAGTAGCTTTTGTCAAAATGCAGGGGAAATACAGATGTGTTTTATTGGCCATTAAACACCATTTATGCAGTCAGATTTAGTACATATATGTGCATAAATTTCACACAAATGAACAGTCGGTGATTTAAAACGAATCGGTTGAGTGAATGATTCAATGAATCACTTACAATATACAAAAGCACAGTGTTAACTCCCTCTGCTGGCGTGAGGAAACCCCACTGAAATATATCCTCATACAGATCAATGTGCAAATCAGTGCAGAAAGAGTCACAAGGGATTTAAAAGGAGAGATTTTAGTTTAATTGTAAAAGCACTCAAAAGACTCTAAACACTGAGAAGAACCAGAATCCAATCCACCACCTGTAGTTATTTAAAGACATATGAGCTACTGACATTTATTTGAGAATGATGTTTATATAACTAGGAGAGCCAGAATAGTTCATCACAGCAACATGGGGAAACATTATTTGACACGGAAACACAGCAGTGTTACAAACGAGGCCTACGACCAAATAAAACACAAATTATAAAACAATATAATAACTTTATAATCATACACACACATTCAGCTTTCACTTTTTCCCCAGTATCTCCTTCTCGACAATAAGAAGTGGAAGATGTCAATAAACACGTAACAAGTGAATAAATAGTGAAAGATGATGACGGATCTAATGTGAAATTAACTATATGCGAGTAAATGTCCTATGGGGACCATTATGCGCCTGAATTTTACAAATACCCATATATAAATATCAAATATTGCTCACAGTGTTTGAAAACAATGGCTAAAAACAACTTATTTGCAAGCTAGAATCATGCAATGAAGCCCAACACAATCCGCTTTAAGTGCTCTCGCAACAGTTGTCGAGTAAGATTGTGCACATGTCACGGAGCTCAAGACAGTTACAGACCGACACAGATCCGCAGTAAAACGCGTCTCACCCTCGGCTCGGGTCCGGAGATCCGACACAGTTCTCTGAACGGGCGGCATCGGTCCACCTGTCAACTGGACGCATGCAACTCCGCGTCGCGTTTCTCTCTTTAACGTTACCCGTCTAGGGATTTTGAGCGCCGGTGACCGTCACCAAAGTAGCTTTCCACGACTCCCGCGACCGGTAACCATTTATTTAGTGTTAGGATTCATGTTGTCGGTCCCGAACAGCGACAGTTCCGCCCTCAATGACCCGCTCCAGCATCTGCGCGCGGAGCTGAACGCCAAATCTCCCCAGCATGAATCGATAAGCGGTTAAAACACTGAATGTGCGCGAGCTCTGCCTTGTCACAAATTGGACCGTACCAACTAAGAGCGCAGAGGGGGGGTCTAGTTGCGATATTTCGCATAAAGACTGAGCATTCAGCCTCTGAAACATCTGTTTCTTATACAAACAGTATTCGTGTAAGCCTAAATAAAACCAAGTCTCCATATATACAAAGTTTGATTTTTACTACGCTAAACAAAGCCTAAACTAAAATATTTTCCCCTAAAATGATCTCTGTGATAACAAGGTCTGCTGGAGATTCCCTCGCTGCAGTTACTCTCATTGTTTCGAAGGGGATTGCAGAGACAATGACAGCCCACTATTTCTTTATTTTAGGCCCTGAAGCAATCACGACTCTGCAATTGCCTCTCATATTACCCTTCAGCCGGAAAAAAATGATGGCTTTGCTGATGCACCGAGGGTTTGCTCTGAACAAGCCACATGTTGATGGACGCAATTCTCCATTGCTCCTTCACGTTCATCTTCAGGCCAACTGCTATTAGTATTACTGGTGTTTTCACAAATAGACAAATGGATACAATTAATTCAACAAACAAAAAACAGCACTTATTTTATTACAATTGAATTCTTTTATAAACACATTGGCATATTTTGCCTTATGTAACTGCCTTAAAGCTTGAGTAAGACACACATCCATCTGTATATCTTTCATTGTATTGTACCAATAATACAATTAACAAACAAAAAACAGCACTTATTTTATTACAAGTGAATTCTTTTATAAACACATTGGCATATTTTGCCTTATGTAACTGCTTTAAAGCTTGAGTAAGACACACATCCATCTGTATATCTTTCATTGTATTGTACCAATAATATAAAATCTATGGAATTGTAACCCACACGTAACAACACGTCTTATTCCCAAAGCTTTTTTTCTCTCAATGTAGTCGGCATCCACCCGCCTGCACCGGGATTTGGGGCCATTGCTCCTGAGGTTGCCTAGCAACAGTGACAAGATGCCTGCCTCTTTGATTATGTGCGCGGCGGTTTTATCTTTGTGCACATATCAGTCTAAATAATGACTTATCCTCTCAATACGCACACAGACACGCGCTCTCTCATTCACAGACAGATATAAATAGATCAATATGAATTCTGTTGAGCACACATGAACGTCCAGCCTTGTTCCCACCCTCCATCTGTGCTGATCAGACCATCATTTGGTATAAACGCTGCATGCAAGTCCATTTCTATAGTCTTTGATATAATATAGGTAGCCTATATCTAAAATATTTCTACAAAATACAAAACATTTTATCTCCTGCGTGTACAAAATTTAAACTCCTATTGCTGCATATCCGTAGAGTGATGTCTTACACATCGCTAAAGAGGGCCTAGAATCTCATAGCAGTGGTCAGAGGGCATCTCTGTGATAAATGAGCCGGCCGCTTCACCAGAACCACTCAGGCCACACAAGATCTGCACTCGCTGCAGGCTATGAGAGTGATCTACACTTATTGACGGATTAGACTCACTGCATGTGGCTGGGACCATGAAATATTCAACAGTGCCCATGCATGTGTTTATAAATAGCATGTTGATTCTTTTGTGCTGAGAACGAGATTATAGGTTTAAACAGTGACATCAATATGAGTTCAAAATGGACTGGACTGGCGTAAAAATGAGAGGTTGTGCTTTGGACTAAAGACTAAGCCAGAAAAGGTCATGAAGAGTATCAACAGCCACACCTGTCAGTCAACAGTCGGATGGCACCATCTGTCCAGAGCAGCGCTGGCAGCCTATCAACCGAGTTGATCAGGAAGGCCCCTTAGAATTGATGGATCAGCTAACAATAGCTGAGGATTCTGGGATAGTAAAGTATGGGTACACTCCGAAGAAAAGGTCCAAAATGAACTTTATGAGGTTCCTGGAGATTGCAACTGTGGGGGAACCTCAAAGGTTCACTTTTAAACCTTTTCTGAAAGGTGCATTAATGACCCTCATGGGCTCCTTTTTTAACCGTTTTCTAGATAGCAATAACATTGTCATTATTATTTATGTTATTATTATTATTAATAATCCTATTTCACTGTATTATCTATAAACTGTTTAATTCATACATATTTATTACAAACAAACAAATAAATCAACACAATGCATTTCTATACATACACTTTCATTTAATAAAAAAAATGATAATAATAAATTAAAATTATGTATATATGAAGACCATCGTGGATGGTATAGTTTTGGCATATTGATACATTAAACAGTATTCAATGAATGTTAGGTTGTCTCTCAAATTTGAAGCATATTCAGTGTTGAAGATGAAGTGTAGAGCTGTGTTCACTTCGTCTATTTCACAGACCTCTTTCTCCACTTCCATCATTATTTCTAGAAGAGACACTGCATTCAAGACATGTCCCTTTGCAAACAGCACATGTTAGGGTGTGTATAATTCCTAAACAAGGAGAAAATAATGTTAGACTATAACAATATTTAGTAGTTACATTTTTTCAGTTTTTTTAAGGTGAACAAAATGAATCACTAATAAATATGATACTTTTTTTTGCAGCTGTCAGAATGGCTTTGAAAAGAAAGATAAGGCAGTGTAAACTATCATGTCATTATAACGAAGAACCCGCTCATGAAAAACTAAACTAAGCAAATCAGTGATTTATTACCTTGGTGTGACAAATCAACACAGATTTGCTTTCTTCATCCAGCTCGGTAACAATATACCCCCACTGCTCTTCTTTGGCACTCGTTGATCACTGTTTGTTCTGCCAGACTCTTTGACATTTAACCCAAATGACCTTGGCCTCTTTTGATGCAAATCATGAACAGATAAATCCTCCATCTACAAAATAAATAAATATACATAAATCATGCTTACATAATAATAAAAATGTCAGTATTGAAGTAACACTGTCTTTTCAGTATCACAATTTCAATTAGTTTCCTTAACTTTAATCAAAGGTGATCTTTTTTCTTCTTTATTAAGTTGGCTTGAGAAAGCCAACTTACTGATCTACTACTTCAAGTTATTATTATTCTTCTGAGACTAAAATTTCTAAATATCTCCTCATAGAGCTTTAACTCTACAAACTCGCCCCAGATCTTCAGACTGATCCCACGGGGTGTGCTATATCTTTTCTAACTGATCCGACTTATGGTTTTCCTAAAAATGAAGATTAAAAATCATAAAACTTCCATAGACTCCCATTCACTGAGTGTTCAGATGAGCCAAGACTCTGGCAGCTCCAGCTGTCAAAATTCAAAATCTAAACACCTGCAGCTAATTAGACTCAAGCAGACTTCCCTTCTATGTACTATTTCTAACCAATTCAAACTCCTTTAAGCTCCCACTCTATCTACTACTATTTCTAATTTATCTAAATCATTCAAACTCCTCTATTTATCTATCTATAATCTGAATATTTCTCTCTATCTATCTATCTATCTATCTGTCTGTCTGTCTGTCTGTCTGTCTATCTATCTATCTATCTATTTATCTGTCTGTCTGTCTGTCTATCTATCTATCTATCTGTCTGTCTGTCTGTCAATCTATCTATCTATCTATCTGTCTGTCTGTCTGTCTATCTATCTATCTATCTGTCTGTCTGTCTATCTATCTATCTATCTGTCTGTCTGTCTGTCTGTCAATCTATCTATCTGTCTGTCTGTCTATCTGTCTGTCAATCTATCTATCTATCTATCTATCTGTCTGTCTGTCTGTCTATCTATCTATCTGTCTGTCAATCTATCTATCTGTCTGTCTATCTATCTATCTGTCTGTCTATCTATCTATCTATCTATCTGTCTGTCTGTCTGTCTGTCTATCTGTCTGTCAATCTATCTATCTATCTGTCTGTCTGTCTGTCTATCTATCTATCTATCTATCCAATCTGACTATTTCTAACTATTTCAGACTGAAGTCTCAAACTTTTCAAACTTTTTCAACTTAAACTGTTTTAACTTTAACTTCTTAAACTATTTAAAACTTTTAGACAAACTTTTTTTTTATCTAGTTTGTTTTTAAAACCATTGTTTGTTTGGTATTTGGTATTAAGGGCTGAAGACACCTTGTTGTGTCTGTCTGTTGTATATCTGAAAATAGAGAAAAAATTTTTTACACTCATCATTCTCTAAAATGATAAACTTACTGCGCTGTGGAAATGAGCAAGTACAGGCACACTTCTAATCAAACAGACTTTATCCTGTCAAAAAATATATATTTTTTTCCTCGCTAATATGTTGGTATTGCCAAGCATGTATGTTGTCTGAGATTGGTCCAGGTGAAATATCAATAGGAAGGTGGTCTCGCTGGCATCTCAGTCTTTAGGTTTTCTTGTAGTCTTATGAATTGACCTCAATCCTTCATTTTTTTGGAAATATTTAAGATTTCGTAGTCTCAGTTAGGTTCATTAAAATAATCAATTTCGGTCTCTGTTAAAACAACAGAAGTAAGAAAATTATAGTTATAAAGTTAGAGTTATAAAGGCAGTTGTAAAGTACATACAAACAGTATCATTTTAATTCAACATACTATCTTGATAAAGACAAGCATGTCTCTTTTGAGGATTGATGATACAGTTTTTCTCAGTCGCTTTGGTGCATTTCTCACAACAGTACTTACATTTGCACAACAGTTAATGCATTTCTCAAAACTATTAGTCATTTGTGCACATCATAGTAGCAGTTTCTCATTCTTTCCAGCAAATGCTTTTGGACAAGCATCAATTGCTTTCATACAACTCTCTGCTGTTTTATAACATAATCATTTGCTTATGTCATGTCAGTCCAAATGAACTAAACTTGTGACTGCTGAATAGTCATTCTATATAAAAAAAATAAGTCATTACATACAGAAATGTTGAACTGGTTGAACTTCTTTTTTCCTGAAAATGTCTTCAAAATTGAATCGTTTGCACAATGCTTTGAATACAGCAAATTAGAATAGCAAAAAGCATATGCAGTAAAAATATGAAAGACACATATTCAGTGTCTTGTACTCACTACACGATGAGCGTGATTTCACCAAGTACAAGATGTTCCTGGATCAACATTCTTGAATAAATCTTAGGTAGGGGTAGGTTTAAGGGTAAGGATTGGGATAAGTTGATATTTTTGGACAGTAATGTTGATCCAGGATCATGTCCTACTTGGCAAAATCACGGCGACCCTCACTACATACAGTAATGTCTAACTTTACTGTAGTTTTCAAATGGCTGTGTAAATAGTATAGTGCTGTCTTGAGCATTTTCAGGAAGTGTCACCAAAATCTGACTTTTTTGTATTGGAAAACATTTACAGAGTAAACTGTCATAATGAAAACATGACAAAGCCATTTGACTATCTTGTTCATGAGCAATGGTGCCAGGACTTTTCATTTTGACGACACTGACACTTTCATTGACATGAATACTTGCACTTACACGCTTTTGCAGGTTATCAGCTATTTTTTGCAGTTTTCACTAATAGTTTTGAGAAATGCATTAACTGTTGTTAAAATTTAAATAATGTTGAGTGAAATGCACCAAAGCGACTGAGAAAAACTGTAATAGTGTCCTGCGGTCGTCCAGGTTCAGTTCAATCAATGCAGCTCGCAGCGCCCTCTGTTGGTGAAAATAATCAATACAGGCTAACGTTAATCTTTTTTAAATATCTTGAAATAAAACATCTGAGAAAAGGTCTTGAGGTGTTATTTTCGTAGCTTGGCTAAAAGGTCATACAGTCCATCTGAAAGGTTTTGTTGTGTTTCCTCAGATATTTGCGCTGCTCCACTCCGCTCACTCGACCGTTGATTCTGTGCTTCGGGTTGTGTTACGCAACTTGCGTAGTAAGACCGAAATATTCGGCATAGTTTAAACGTTTTTGATTGTTTGTTTTTATTCTCAAGATCGAATATAATAAGAATAATAATAATAAAACAACTAGACCTACTAATAAAGAAAGAAAGACAGACAGAAAAATGAATAAATAAATAAATAATCTTGCTGATAAACCCTTTCTGTCATGATCAGCTGAAAGTGCCAGCTCTGGCCACTGGAGGGCACTCCAGCGAACTCTGAACTCTGTGTGTTTACCTCTGTTTTCATGTCCATACTTTTCCTCACAGACACATGTCTCCGCCCAGCTCGTCAGTTATCATGGTGTTTCATTGCAAGTCTCCACCCCCTGACCTAGTTTTAAGTGTATAAAGTCTCCATATGTTTGAGTGTTTGTCTCGGTCCATTGCAGTGTCCTCCTGTTGTTTTCTCCACCCGTGTTTCCTGTGTCTCTTTGGCTGTATTGTTACCGACCCACTCCTGGACCCTGACTACCCTCTTGCTCTGCCTCCTCCATTGATGTTTGCCGGTAACGGCCCTGACCTGTCTGTTTCTGCTCTGTGGAATTCAATAAACAGCCTGCACATGAACCCGGACGTCTTCTCGCCTCCTTCCCCTGACACTTACACAACACAGATCATGCTTCACATTTGAAGAAGTGCTACAGAATTACATAAATCTTCCGCATTCATAAAAACATGTTACCAACCTGATCATGTCATGTGTTTTGCCAACCACATTCATTTTAAAGAATTAGTTTTTGTCACTTGTCATGTTCTGAAGTGAATAATAAGCTCACTGAGGTTTAAAGGTTGAGTGTGGTATGGAGAAAATGAAAACCTAAGTATGAAGATAAGCACAGACCACAGCAAAGGTTCTAAAAATATCTGCCCAATAACCAGTGGATTGCACTTTAAAGTTATTTTTAAAGAACTCCAAAGGTTCAATCTCTTCTAAGAGTGTAATAAAGACAGTTGGCTTAACAGATATTGACTGAGGAATCTAATTAAACCCTGCATGTTTATTTTGCTCATAAACTCTATATACTGCACAGAGAAATGTATACCTAGACAATAAAGACATGTAAAACTGGAATTTCTACCTGGAATGTTAATTGTTTAATTATATATTGTTGGTGTCAATTAGGTTTAGGTGGATTCATTTATGTTAAATAATATTTTAGATTTCTGACAGAGTGGCCTCTTTGAGTCAACAAAGTATCATATTGAACTATTTCAGTTTATTAGAATACTCATATAAACTGAAGTTTAGTTTTATGTGAGTTTATATGATTATAAACGCATTTTTACAAAGTACTATGTGCAAAAATGTCTTGTGCACTTTCTGTAGCTCTGCAGATGGGTGCAATTCATCAATCAGTAAGATCAGGCTCTGCCCTCTGCTGGAGCAGGACTATCAGTGAAGCCCTCGCATGTGGACTTGCCTGAGAACACCTTTTCAATTAAACAAGTAATATTAAACCATATTTACCACTTCTTTATCAGTTGTACGATTCTCCGTAATCCTCTTATAAAGTCACAGGTAATGAATTTCACCGTTAAGCTCCGAAGCTCATTTATTTTGGTTATTGAACCATATGTAAAAATCACATGAAATACTCCATTTAATCATGGGATTTAAGCCAAACTAATTCCTTTAATCACTGTAAACAACATGGAATTATATTAATCTGCATTGTTCTTTTATGATGGGATGGCTGGGTCAATCATCTTCATGACTCCTTAATATTAATAAATCATGCATAACTATTGCTTTCTGGGATTATTATTCTCTAAAATGCTTGGTGTGATGATGCTGATGACAGCAGTGCCGAAAACAAATATCATTATAAAACCTGAAATTTAGAAAACTGTACACATCATTACCAAATTAACAGACTTTACATTTTTCAAAAATGTGAACTTTTCTTTTTAACACTTACATATTGTAGAGGAGAATTTAAAAAAATATTTGACACCTTATGATTTTGTCAAGTACTTGTTCTTATGTCAGTCTATGGAATTACCTTTTGCCAAACCTGAATACTAACCGTAACCAGCCCGACTGGTTTGTTAGCCTAGTTGTTTAATGCCAACAAGGATGTTGATCCAGGAACATAAAGAATAGACACAATGAGCCTCGAGCACTGATCACTGACACTGACGATCACAAGCTCTGACATGCCATCATTTAGTGAAAGACCTGCCTGAGAGCCGGAGCGCACAAAATTGGCACTGACTTTACAGAGAAGCAGGGGTGTGATTTAAAACCCTGCACAGGAAACGATAGAGGCGCATTTATGAGGATAGATTTAAATAATGGTTCGCTATAGCCTTGTGATCTTGAGGAAACTGAAAAGGCCCAGGAATGAAATAGATGGGTGCATTGGCATGTGGCTGGAAACGGATGATTTGTTGAACTTCAAAGTGAAATGTCGTCCAATATTCATCAGGCTCCAGCAAATCACAGGATCATTTGCAGCCAAAGTATGCTGAGTGTTTGTGTGAAGCGTTTGGTTCTTCTCATGTTTGAAATGCACAGAGCATCTGATGTGACTGTGTGTGTGTAACACAGATATCTCCTTCACATGGGAAGAACCGACAGATCAGCATGATAAATGAGAGGGCTAAAGAGCCTATCGCCAGAGGTTTGTTTGTCTGTTATTTGCCATAATTTTGTAATAAAACTTTGCCATTTTGTGCTTTAGAAGGAATATGGCTTTACAGAACTGTAATCAGCACTTAAGACCAAGGAGAACAGTTGCACTTCATGTTAAGAGAGGAGGTTTGGGTGGAATGTTTGTAGCCGTCGCCTACAATTAAGTCAGTTGTATACATACACTACTGTTCAAAAGATTGGGGTCAGTAAGAGTTTGATTTAGTTCTTCATTTATTTGATAAAACATGCTTTTATTTAGCATTAAATTGATTAAAAGTGACAGCATTTCAACTTTAAATGAGAATCAGCATATTGTAATGTGTTCTGAACAATCTGCTGAAAAATCAGCTCTGCCATCACAGGAGGAAACTAAATGATAAAACATATTAAACATATATTAACAGTTATTTCAATTTTGTTAAATCGTAACAACCCCAGACCTTTGATGTGTTCCTTTAGGCCTGATTTGACTCTATCATCCCGCCAGGTCCTCACCTTTACTGTCTTAGCTAGATGAGTTATTCTCCTCAAATGGAAAACCCTCCATCGCATGATGTGTGACTCCAAGAAGTCTTGAAAAGCTAAGATTCTCAGTTTCAGGATCATTTTTTAGACCACGCTTACTCTGTTCTCCTGACACCACTAATACACATTAATTAACTAATATTAGAAATAAGGAAACTTCATTTTTAAATTAGGAATGTATTTATTTGTATTTGTTTTATAAATATCATTTAATTAATTTTTATTTAATTTATTTTTACTTATTTGTTTATTTATTATTATTATTTAATTCTCTCTCTGTATTTTGGGTGGGAGGGATTTGAGGGGGTTTATATTGAGACAATCTGTGATTTTATTTTTGTTTTTACTTTATACATGTATGGTCTCAATAAAATATATATAAAAAAACAGTTGCTGTTTTTTTAAAGTGTTGCTACCAAAAATGTACAAAACCACCCAAAACATTAATATGAAAAAGTATGATAAAAAAAGACTTTCTCTACTACAGGACGAGAGTGTATTTTGAATAAGAGTCCACGTGTTAATGGAGCGGGATAATTTCAGCGATTGAAACCTTGTATTTTACTCTTTTCTTCACATAAAGACATCAGAAGGACTTGAAATGCAACAACTTGTTTTTTAATGTTTTTTTACTGCTTATGGTCAGTTTTTTCATTAAATACCTGTGACTGCACTTTTATTGTCTGTGTGTGTTTTATATTGTTCAGATGTGGGTAGGTTTAGGGTAAAGGTGACGCTATAAAAGTATAAATTGTATATAAAATGAATCCAGAAATCTGTGAGTCATTGAATTACATTGTAATCTTTTACGTGGTAGTATCACGCAATTTTCAATCATTACGTGATACTAACACGGAATTATGCGTTAAGAGTTCGTGGTTATTTCCTGCAAGAGATCAGGTTGTGTAGTGCTACCTGCTGCCCCACTGGAGGGCAGATGGGTGCAAACACATTTCCCATCAAGCTCAAGCACAGCAGGTAAATGCGTGCAGATCTAGCACAATCTTCTAAGTGGCATGAAACTGCAGTGCATTAGGAAGTGCTAAGATGCATTGAAAACCACAGTATATAGTTAATTAAATAAACAAAGTCTCTCTGTCTTACGGACAAACAATTGTAAAATATTTACAAGAACTTCTGGTGAAACCCCTACAGAGCAAATCAATGTCCCTCTTAATTCATGTGTACTATATTAATTAAATAAAATATTTAATTTACTAAATTTCTGTAAGGCAAGTGGTTGCAATCAATATTTTAGTATGTTGACTAGCTTTCAACCATTTTTTTATTTTAATGTTGCTTAAATAAATAATTTCTTATTTATCTAACTTTATATATATATATATTTATTTTTCTCAATCTATATACAATACTGTCTTAACTAACTTAAATAACTAACATAGCAAAACAAATGTTGATTATTTGCCCATACCATGAAAGCCAATGTTTTATTCATCCAGTTTTGGAAAATAAGTATAAATTAACAATGACAGAAATGTTGTCTTTTTTTAATTCATAGAACTTTCATTTACAAACTTTCTGTTTATGAGTCAAGGCCATTCTCAAAAAAAAAAAAAAAAAAAAAAAAAGAAAAATCTATGGCATGATGAATTATTAAAAAGACTATCAGTTTCTTCATGGTCGGTTTTCTCAGTAACCATGGCAAGGCAGCATGCATTATTAACATGTACAGGAACACTGGTGGTGAGGCTGATGGTGACTCACAGATCAACCTCTTTCCAGGTCTGTTCGCTGTGCCTGGGCTCCAGGGGAATCATGGAGCAAAACCAGGGCTAACTATTTCCATCCACCAATGAAACTGAGGGATTAAAATTACCTTTTTGTTTGTGGACCATGTAAGCCGACGCAATGGAGGAGGCTTTGTTGACACCGGAGGATGGGAAGAGGCAGAAAAGGGTGAGATTCCGGGTGGCCTCAGGGAACAGTGGGAGGGTTTTGAAAGAGATGTTTAAGGATGAAGGGCCGTCGGATTCCCTGGATTCAGACTGCACCAGCAGCTCCGAGGCGGACCGGGCCAGCACTCCATCCAGCAGCGGTGAGGTGAATGGACACCTGTGCGGATTCTTGGGGTCGGAGTTGGACGACAGTGGTAGTGAGCCTGATGACTTGCTGATGTTTGCAGGAGGAAGAGACAAAGTGTTGAGTACCAAACGAGTGAATATCCTCAGCAAAAATGGGACAGTTCGGGGAGTCAAGCACAAAGTCAGTGCTGGCCAAATACTCTTTGATAACTTGGAGAAAAACAATGGGGTAAGTCTTTGAGAGTCCATCTACAATCTTGACAGTGTATGTCAGTGCATTAGCTCTGACGAAATCTGACAATAATATTATCAGACTTTCTTTAAAACTGACAGCTGCTCGGAAGCTTTGTGTCCTTAACAGGGTCAGAGCCTCTTTTCTCAGACACTATTGGTTACAGAACATGCTCTCTTCTCTCAGGCTTTGGCCAGACAAATGAGCTGTCCCACAGAGCAAGATCACTGTACGATTAAAGATTAATGATGCATTTCTTTAAGTGTTTTGGCTAAGCTAATCATCTTAATGTATTTTCAGGACCTCTGCCTTGTAGGTGGCCACTGAAAAACTTGCTGACAGCTTTTGTCTGATATCAGATGTAATTCTATATCTTTTTTTATAACAGAGGGTAAATAGGGGATTAGACGGACCAATAAAAAGGTCATTAGTTAAAAAGTGTAATACAAGACATCTTTTAAATACTGATAGAGCCCATAAGGGGCTAGGAAATTGAGATAGGAAGATTCATTATATTTCAATGCTTTTAGAGTTCACTCACCAAAAAATTTGCAAATGCGAAGATTCTTCCCAGCAAACAAAGAAATGTTTTGTCAATGCAATCCATGTGATATCAGTGGTTCAGCTGTTATTTTTAACTGTTCATTTTTCTTTTCTTTTCTCCACCATTATCGAGAGTATACTGTATGCGCTATGCTGGAAGAAACACTCATGAGTTGTGGTGAGTTACTCTCAATAATGGGTAAGGATGGGATGAGAAGGAAAAGAGCTATTGAATTATGTCACTGATGTCACATGGACTATTTTAACAATGCCTTTATGTCTCTGGGCCTGGGAATATTTCAGTTGTGTTGCTATGGAGGGTCAGAACGTTCTTGGATATCATCAAAATATCTTCACTTGTGTTCTGAAGATGAATGAAGGTCTTACAGGTTTGGAACGACATGGTGACTAATTCATGACAAAACTTTCATTTCTGGGTGAACTAATGCTTTAAGTTTTTCTTGTTAAAGGATACCATTTTATTATTTTGCAAACATTATGTTGAAGATTGTGAAGCTAAAAATCATTACACAAGCATCCAAATGAAACGTTCATAAATAAATATACTTCTTGTACATTATATAAGACCAGAAAACTAAAATTCTATTAAGATTAATGAAAGAGTGGTAGTTTATAACTTTGAGAGGACTTGATGTTAGTCGATGTAATATCACCATTACCTAACTGTAAAATGCCAGGTCTGAGAACAGTTCTAGCATTTTTATTTTTAGATGACCCTTTTAGTTTTGTCATCTGATGTATCACTGTAATGCTGTATCATATTTATCCAAGATGGCCCAAGAGGAAAAGCCCCCACCATCTTTGTCAGCATGTTTTAAGTATGTCAATACAGCAAGTATATAAACTTTTTATGAGCTGCTTGATGTCAGATAAGGATGGTGAGATTCATAAGACTGACAATAAGTGCTCAATAATAGCATTACTGCTGTTTTATTGGCACTTCATAAAACTCATGACTCATGTTCATACCTGGCTGACACAATGAGGCAGTCTCTGATCTAAGCTTCCTATGTTCTTAATGGAATTTGAGGGTTAGTGCAATTGTCTTCAGCTAGAAACATTTATTTAAGTTGCTTGTAAACACCACGTCAGCCTAACAATGCACTAACCTAACGCTACAGTTGCATTAGAAAGTTCCAAGGCTATCCTCTTGTCTCATTTCAAAATGTGCGAAGGTTGAGTCTATTTTTGCTCTTTGCGAAGAAAAACACCTTCACACTTCATGAGAGCCTTTCTTCTTAGAAAGGACGCTGGAGGTCAGTCTCAAGAACAGTGACTCACAAAATCAATAGATGCTGCCGGCTGCCTCATATTACCTGCAGAAGCTGCTTCAAGCCTTGTGCAGAATTAGAAAACATAAAATACATTTATTGTGCTTTTCAATTACAGATAAAAAGGGTACTTTTCAAAAGCAGTACATTAAACCGATTTGTTCTCATTTCTAAAGGTTTTGCTGCAAATGCATTTGCTTACTGCTGAAAGCAAGTAATTAAGTGTCATGATTAGATTGAATACTGTGAAAGTAATGCCAGACTTCTATGTTTTCTTTGGCCCTCTCAGCCTGAACTGACTCTAGAGTTCGGGCGAATTGTAATCTACACCACCAGTTTTCGAGTGGTCAGGACTACATTTGAGAGATGCGAACTGGTCCGAAAGATCTTTCAGAACCACAGGGTGAAGTTCATAGAGAAGAACATTGCTTTGGACGGTGAATATGGGAAGGAACTGGAGACACGCTGCAAGCGAGTGGGAGAACCTCCCTCACTGCCTGTGGTCTTCATTGATGGACACTACCTAGGGGTCAGTGTTCACACTAATGCTCCACATCTGTTTCAAATCTACGCTATATTTAAAGCCATAATGCTAATGCTTGAACACTAAATCATTTGTATATGTTTTGCACATTCAGGGTGCAGAGAAAATACTCGCAATGAATGAATTAGGGGAGCTTCAGGATCTCCTCAACAAAATAGAGGTAAATATTGATAGTTTTTGCTGCAATGCCAAAAAAGAACTTTATCCTTACTGGATTAACTTTAGCGTAAAGAACTTTTTATAATAAGAACCCTTTTCCACTAATTACACACACACACACACACATATATATATATATATATATATAAAACATAATTTTGTTAAGTGTCATATAATCCAAAAGTCCACATAAATATATATTTTAACTTTTTCCTATCAATTGCTCAATTAAAGTCAAATCTGGTTTATCATCATGGTTTATTCTGTAAAAGGAAAAAGAACCTCTTGTGATAAGAAAAGTTTATTATTACAGTTCTAGCTCTTTAAACATTGACTGCATTATATGTCAGTGATTTATATTATTTATATTACATTTATGCATTTGGCACGCACAATTTGTTATACAGTGGTTTCTCAAACATAATGAATGCCAACAATTTTAACACAATCCTGAGGCAACTGAGTAGATATTCTACATTTTTAAGCCATCTCACTTTTCTAGAAATGGTCAGTTTTTCTATAATTCACATTGTATACATACCTATGAAATGACCACTATGCAAATAGTTACATCTTCCTGTGAGATTGGGTTGAGCATTTATAGATTGGGTCTCATCAATAATTGCAAAACAAAAGCAAATTCAAAATATGATTGTGCATTTACATAAACAGTGTGCCCAACAAACGCAAATTTGACTTTATCAAATAAATAAAGCATCACTCAGATTACATCTCAAAGAGAATAAAGTGCGTATGGGTCAAGTGTTTCACTGAAATCCACTCACATTCGTCTGTTTCTCTGTCTGATGTAGAGGGTTCAGCACCCCGACACATGCCAGACGTGTGGGGGATATGCCTTTGTCCCGTGCCCTATGTGCCATGGCAGCAAAATGTCTGTGTTTCGCAACTGCTTCACCGACTCCTTCAAAGCCCTGAAGTGCACAGCATGCAACGAGAACGGTCTCCAGCCCTGCTCCAGCTGTTCGCACTAAGATCCTCTTCAAGTGCCTGCAAAACTGTTCCCAGCACCCCCCCAAAAGCCATGTATAAAATAAGAGACGCAGAACAAACTGCTATTTGTGAATAAACAGTTTTTGTTTTTAAAAAAAACTCAAAAACATGTCTACAGATGTAGTTTTTACCATATTTGCTATCTGATGATAATTAGTACAGCACAAAGATTTTTTGTCACATGCCAACAGATGTCTGGCAACATTACCTAATCGGACAGCATGGACACTGTAAATAAATATAGCAATTAGGTAAATTAACTAGTCGTTCAGAGAGACATATCATCTTTCTGAACCTTATGATCCCAGCACGAGACAAAACTCAAAGCATTATCTGGTGGACGTCAAAACAGTTGACCTACAACGAAAAATCAAACATAGGACTAAACCACAAACAAATAATAATTAATTAATAATGGTAATATTTATTGTAGTCATTCTTAATATATATGAAATACCATCTTTTAAAGAAATAATATTTAGTTAAGTGTTTCTATTAAATATTAGTTTAATTATTTTCCAGCCAGTTAAGGATGTAGCTACGTAAGATATATTTAATTATTAATAACTTTTGCAGGAATCAAATTGCATGACATTGAAAGATGACCTAATGTCTGTATTCGAATGAGATCACATTTCAGTTCAGTTACAGGGTTGATTAAACAAAGCGTCAAATCAATTAATAATTGAAAGAAGTGTAAATCAAGTGCATAGCATACAAAAGAAAAAAAAAAAAAAAAAAAGAAAAGAATAAAATCACACATAATTGAGGTTGGCAGAAGTCCTTCACAAACAGCCGGGCTGATATGGAAGTGTGTCTCTGTGCTTTCATAGCCCTGTACAATGCTGCTTGATTCTGGGTCTACAAGGCAGCATTGTAAAGAGGCTCAAAGCTCAGAGTAAATCATCTGTTCTTGATGTCTACTGAGGGTACATAACACCACCGGCAGTCTCTGAGAACCTAGTGAAAGGCAACAGCATTTCTGGACATCATTGTAAGAAGCCTCATAACGCTGTCTCGTTGAGTTTTCCAGGTGCAGCCAGTGTCACACTAAGGTTAGATAAATGACAATTTTGAAAGGTAAATTAACAGATAAATATAGTGTAATGCTCCCATTACTGCTGAATTAATAGAGCTGGCGGACGTGGCCATCAATACAAGGCCGATAGCGCCCCCTATTGGTGTGTTTGCTCTGACAAACATCAATAACAATAGGAAAATTCACACGAATATCAAATACCGACATTCAATAAAAACGATCCAAACGGGCTGGCATGCAGAAACTGGATGTATATCACGGTTAAACTGCAGCAAAAAAAAGCAATACTAATACAATATGTGTGGTTTAGATATTAAATAGCGGATACACTGTGAACAAAGCACAAATGTATCGTGTTGACTTTTTACAAACAAAAAGCGAATTTAAAAAAGCGCGCGATGTATAAACTCGACAGATTTCAATGAACCTTCGTGAAATCACTGATTTATTTTGACATATAAGCATCTCAGCGATAAAATATTTGTTTCTTTACAAGCTGTCGAGAAAATATTAGTCACCAGACCAAAAGAAAGAACACATTTTACCTCCACAGAGAGACCAAACCCGATGTTGAGCCGCGGCGGTGATCTCTACCTTTCTTCATGATCACCATCACAGATGCGCCACACGTTTCTGATGTCCCTCCGCGGCGGTGTCTCAAACCCTACTGCGCGTCCTGCCTAGACAGCGTTTGCGCCACCGAGTCAAACGCTCACAACGCGTTCTCGTATGTCGTCTAGGTAGGCTGCTCACTAGGATTTGAGACACAGCCTATGTACAATGTCCCTGCTGCTGTAGATGCATTTTGCACACCGCAAACTGAAATCACGGCTGCCATTGACCATGTACAATCCGATGTGATGCGGCACATTAGGTGCGCGAAATCTGGGTCTATTTTGAGAAACCCAGTTGTAGGCTGCAGCTCAAACGTGCAGAAATACATCTGAGACAATCAACATGAAAGGTTATGATTACCGATGAGTGTATTAGCAAACGACATTGACATTTTTGAAGAGCTATGATCAATAAGGAATATATGTAAATAAATGTTTGAAGAAGTCCCACCAAGGCTGCATTTATTTACCCCAAAATAATGTACAATAATAGTTTCAAATATTAGAAATTAAAATAACTAGAAAATAATAATTTGCGGAATAAAAACATTAATTCCTTAAAAAACACTTACTTTTAACTTAAAAAAAGAGATTAATATTCAGCGGTTTAATAAATTAATTGCAATTTATTCATATTTCTTCTTTAGTAGCTCCAAACAGCTCAAGGATCTAACAAAATAAACCTCAAATAAACATTTAAAATATATAGCCTTTTGCATAACTAATTTCCAAACTTCATACTTGCTGACCATCCTTGAATATATTCATCCAACCTGCATTAGATGTCAAATTTCACAATGTTTAAAAACATTACTTAGACTTCAGCACAAAATAACTACCACAAAATAGGTGTACTATGTGTT
>JAUMHI010000012.1:2377514-2420777 GCA_032359435.1 Enteromius unitaeniatus
AACCGGGGGTTAAATTTTTTTTTTTTTTTTTTTTTTTTTTTTTTTTTTCCAAATATCAGAATGGAATATACTTAAAAAATAAGTATATTCCATTCATATTCACACACTCCAGGGTGATTACACAAGGAGAGCTTGAGTAACCAAAGACTGTCCAAGGATCACAGCTGGAGAATTGCAGAAAAGTCGCAGGGACAGAAAACCTTAACAAAAATGTCAAACATGTTGTTTGGAGAGTTTCAAGAAAAAACTTTCTAGCTCATCCAAAAATGATCTCCAGCATATTCAGTTATTATTCACGACTGCAACTTCAAGTGAGACTGGCCTCTATGGTTAGATGAGACTAAAAAAATAGCTTTTTAGAAGCAAACAATCAAGAAGGGTTTGGTTTACACAGTTCGAAAAAATTACCCAGCGTGTACAATGAAATATACTGCTGCATTTTTGATGTTGTGGGCCTATATTTCTGCTAACTGACTTTGTGGGCCATGTTTGGATCTTCTAACCACACAGTAATCCAAACACAAGCATCAAAAACAACACAAAAATGGGCCACTGAGCACAAAACCAATTTGGGAATCTAAAGGGTCTGAAGTGATTCTGGAGGAAGGAATGGCCATGTTCTCATCAGCCATATAGCAGAAGATCTAGAGCTGTTAAACTAAAAAGGAAGATTATAAATTATTAAATAAAAGGATGCCGTTAAACATTGCCAATGTGTATTAGCGAAAAACAGTTATTTCATAATGATATTTCCCCCCCTTTTAAATTATTATTATCCAATGAAAGCTTATATTTTTGTGTTTTTTTAAATAGTCATTTTCATAGCCTTCTTTGATCATATTTTCCAAGGATGCTGCTATTTTTAACCATGTCCATATTATATTATATTATATTATATTATATCAATTTCACAAGTTTTTTTTCTCACATGAAAAGGCTAACAGACAGCAAAGATTTATGTCAATAAAACACTAACTGGAACTTCCATCTGCTTTTGACAAAAACAAAAATAAGAAAGCTATATTCTCCCCACAAAAATGTTAGATTTAATTTTTGACTTTAAAAAGCAGCAAACAGTAAATGTGGTCATTCCTTTTACGAGCCTCAGTAAATGAAATTGATAGGCAGTGCTGTGCAATGTGCTTTATAGACACACATCTTTTATGTTGTTTTCAGTTTAAATTAGGGGAGAACCAAGCAAATGGACAAGCGTCAGAGAAAGAACAGCGGGAGAGCAAAAGCCAAGGTTCAGCTCTGGCTATAGTGTCTAATTAAAGTATCGGCTGTCATAAAACTCAAAGTTTACTTTTTTGATCAAAAACTTCAGCAACGTGAACATGCAATTCCGATAAATATGAATCAGATGTGACTGCTGCTAGTGCTTTCTCAGTGCTGAGAATCTGCCTGTGTGTTGGCTGCCTTTGTAGAGTGAGCTGAATGGTTCTTTGTGATGTGAGGGCAATTGCAGCCAGTCAGGCTGAAACTGCACCAGTGATTAGGAAAATTGAGTTTTTCAGAGCCACTGGGCCTTTTGAATCAAACTCTGCGAGATGCCGCTCTCGGGAGCCTTCCTTGCAAAAAGACACGTCTGTAACAGCGCTCACTCTCAGCAGATATTTCTGGATCCAGGTGGTACTTTCAGTCAGATTAATATGTTAATCTGTTATGTCAATTCTCTGAATGAATGAGGGTTCATTTCCTGAAAAAAGAGGAAACTGTTCAGTAAGTGATTGTGAAGTTGGAAGGAAGAGTTATTATTGTGCAAATCTATTGCTGCTACTTTTTTGGGAATTTTCCCAAGGGCCTTTGCATTAAAATATGTACAATACAACAGAGAACAGTAAGTAAGGCCACCTGTGAAAGTTTACATTTTGCAAATAGATTGTGCAGGGAGTTCACTTGGAATGAATTGCACCCATTGATAGTGGCATTTATCTGCATGCGCTGATCTATCTGTTTTGTTTTATTCCAAACTACCATCCTCCAATTTACTAAAGGAGCTATGCAAGTTCGTAACATGGCGACACAAACACAGCCTCAAAGTTTGTGTGGAATACAAATTGCACAGCAAAATACACAGTACAAATGCATACATAACACCGATAATAATAAAAAAAAAAAACATGTATTTGTTTCTTGACCACCACATCAACATATCTAAAATATAAAAACAGAATTGCAAGATATATAGAAATGCTAATTAAGGGTTGCAAGAAAAAAAGAAAGTCATTTTATCATTGTTATTACTATTATTCGAATAATTATATTTTTTAATTCAGTGGCTAGAATTATTTTTTATGTGAAACTGAAAATTGAAGTAATGTCTGCCATCAAATGAATAAATTGCATTTTAAAATGCATTAAAATAGAAAATATTTTAAATAGCAAAAAAAAAAAAATCTGTATTATTGTTTATGTAACGCCTTAGGCGTTTTCTGTTTCATGTTCCCTGTCCATGTCTGTCTGTGTCTTAGTTCACGGTTGGTATGTTCCGTTGTTCCCCCCTGTCATTGTGTATCGTTTGGTCTCGTCCATGCATGTTTGGTCTTCCGGTCCTTATTGTTTATCCCCTGCACCTGTGTTTTCCCGATTGTTCCTTCCCACCTCGTTTAGTCTCGTGTATTTAAGGTCCTTGTCTTCCTGTGCTATTTGTTCAGTGTTAAAGTTACATGTCTGTGTTCGTCCGTGTTATGCTCCGTGTTTGCTGCCTCGTCAGCCTTTGTTTTCTCCGTGTCTCAATAAATGTTTAAAGTTCCAGCTCCGTGTCCTTCCGCTCCTTTCCTGGCTGAGAAGCACGCACGCAATCACCAGCGGACCGCTTCGTGACAGTTTAACTGTATTTCTGACCAAATAAAAATGCAGCTTTGCTCGGCATACGAATATGTAAGGGATAATCAACGGTTTGCCATGCATTATGAACATTACTTTCTTAAAACATAAACTTGTCCCAATCTCGAAACTTAAACCTACACATAATTTATCCCTAAAATCATTGGGAAATGATAGCTGATTAACAAGGCTGCAGAAGCACCTTACTGCGAGCACGTCCTGATTTTGCTAAGTTCAACATGTTTTGTTGACCCTGGAACAACATTTTATGCACATTAACGCACATTGTAAACCTAAAACTCTGTTCCGATTGGTTGATTGAAGTTATGTTCCAGGATCAACAAAAATGTTAAAGGATTAGTTTACAAATAAAAACAAAATCTCATATGTGTTGAATATATGTTTTTGTTTTTTTTAATACAGACCTCATGATTGCAAACAAAACAAACAGACTAGGCCTACCATAGTAATCCTTATTAACCAAACATTCAGCTATTGGGTTCTAGTCAGTTACCTGACCATCATGTTTTTAGTGTTTGCTCCAGAGACAACGGCACAACAGCATGCCTAGTTCTGTATTGGCCTGCTGTTAGCTGTGGCAGTGCTGTAGCTTAATAGGTTGTATTTTCTGACTGATAGATCTGTTCTGTCTCCTGACACCTTATGGACTTGTAATGTGTACGACACGCCCTTTTATTGGCCCGAAAGATTTATTAGTGTTCTCCATCTGGGTTGAAAAAGGAAGGTGATACTGTACTAATGTGCCAGTGTGTGTCGACACATGGGCCTTGTCCTTGTATTTGCTGCAGTGTGTTCTATTTCACAGGTGTTGACATTTGTGGTTTGTGAGTTGTGTCTGTCTATATTTGTTTACTCTTGAAATGAAACCTGTGTGTCACTGGCATAATTTCACTGTGTTTCTTCCACTACCTTGGGATTTGGCCTTTCATTTGCCAATTAAAAATGCAGCCAGTAGTTTCAGTTATGAATGAGTCCAAAGCAAACTCTATTGGAAAACTGCTGAATAGATTATTGTCATACATGCTGAATTGTGTAAGTGCACTGTGTTATACTGTGGAATAAAAAATGTTATATATTAAAACAACACATTCTTCTCTCCCCCTCCCTCTCCTCTTGGTTTTATCCTCTCGTTTTCCAAGGTCACAGTAAAGAGGGCTGTGAAGACTTGTTTTATCACACGACTGCTGACAGCTGCAACTTAATTGTGACCGAGAGTAACATATACCCTACTTTCAGGAGCAGGACAGAATTAGACCTTGAAAATATCCCCTCAACTCACTTAAACTCATCTTCTCTATCACTCCCCGCTGGTTTATTCCCAGCTAAGCCACAATAATGATAAATGAGCAAAACATCATAAAATATCACGTCCTGCATGGTGCAGCACAACCCTTAAGTCTTTGGGTGGTCGTGAAGAAGAAAAGAAAGCAAGACAGTCAAGTCAGCCTGTCAATCTTGTCTTCTTCTTTCATTTAGCTTTCCTTAACTTTTTAGAAATCATTCCACCACAAATGCTTTTCTCACCCTTGTGTCATTTCAAACCTGCATGACTTTATCTTCTGTGAAGTACAAATGGTTAGATTTTGAAGTATCTTTTCCGTTTGGCGTCAAAAGGGTTCGGAAAGGACACTAAAGCCCACTAAATATAGCAAGAATGTGGTTGATACAATATATTTCAAGTCTTCTGAAGCCATAGTGTGAGAAACAACTCTTTATTATTTACTGAACATTCTGACATCTGCCCTTTATAAAGCTTGAATGCTCCAGTGTCTATTAATTTTAACTGGAAAAAACCCATCACAGCGCTAAACAAAAAACCCATCACAACACAACACAAAAAAAAACAAAAACATCACAACACGAAACAAAGAACACAACAAAACCCATCACAACACAAAAAATATCAACAACACAAAAAACAAGTCACAACAAATAGCAACAAATAGGTAAGAATAACTTTAGGGCAAATAATAATCATAATAAAACAGCTCCCTTTTTTTCTCCAATCCACAAAGGTTATAACTTTATCATCCAAAGGATTCTCTGTTGAGTCATGCAAAAGATAGACAACATGTAATAAAAATGTATATTAGCCTCAGAGGGGATTCTTTGATGAGGGCAGGATCACGCTGTGGACACAGTATAACAAAAGCCCTGGACCAAATTTAAAATGATGTGTCACATAAGTTACGTGCACTATAACTTCTGCTAAACCTATTGAGCTCATGTGAATAGAAGAAAATTATTTGTATTTTTTGGTGAGGCAAAAGACATGCATTAAGTGTTTATTTTTTTCATATGAGCAGGAATAAATGCAATCCTTGGTTCAATTTCCATGAGTCCCTCCCTTGCAGTTGGAAGTGACTGAGGAAAATTGTATTCTAAGATTGCATTTTGCATCAACAGGTGCTCGACACATATCATGGGCTTTCTTTCTGATTGAACCTGGGTTCTGTTATGTTTCCTTGCAATGAAGGGACAATCTCAAGAGCTGGTTTCTGTGGAAACACGAAAACTACGAAAACAAGAGTATCAATTTCATTTAAGCTGTGGGGAATATATGCATGCAAATGTAAAAGTCATGAGAAGAAAATCTTATGTTTTGAATTTGTGTACATTTTGCTTTTTTTTTTTTGGTGTGTTTTTTTACCCAGCTATTAGCAATCGTTTCTTTTTTTTAGATTAATCAAACAAATATTTGATTTACACAGATTATAACTAGTTATAATTATTACTAGATAAAAAAAGTTTGTTGAGAAAGTTGACTTGGGCAAGACTTACCAGAATGTTTGAAAAAGTTAAAAAGGTTTAAATTTAGAAAGTTTTGAAAAATGTTTTAAATAAAAAAATTTTCAGTCTGATATAGTTTTGATTAGCTTAAAGTTTGATAGATAGATAGATAGATAGAGAGACAGACAGACAGATAGATAAATAGATAGATAGCACGTTTGAAAAGTTAAAAAACATGTTTGAAAAGTACAAAAAAGCGGACTGTACCTGTGTTATTGTGAACGTTTTGCTGCCTGCCCTGACCACTTCTACTGGATTGTGATCTGTTTTGACCATGCTGTATTTTAATAAAGCTCGCATTTGGATCTTCTACACTTGCCTGAGTCCTGGCCATTGTTACAGAACACTTTGCCTCACCCCAGATCCAGCAGCTTTACAAATCCATGCAGCCACCAGCTATGAACCCAGAAGATCGTCTGGTACAACTTCGTCAAGGTAACCGCCCTATTGAGGATTACATGGTGGACTTTTGTGAACTATTTAATAGGTAACGTTCAATAAAACTTTCCTGAAAGACATTTTTCATTTTGGTCATTTTGGAGTAAGGACATTTCTCAATATATGAATTATAATACACCTTGACTCTTGAGCACTACATTGATCAGGCACTTCGGTGGTTCTCAATTTAGTGTGGGTGTTGCGGATGAGGGACCCCCCAAATCTACAACGATCTCCAAGTCATGTTTGCAAAAACAGTTATTTCTGTAGATTATGTCCGAGCCGGCTAACAAAATGGCCAAGACTCTGACTCTGAGGCCAAGATGGCCGCCACGCCTGAGGATAACCGCAAGATGGCCACTATGCCTGAGCCTCGCCATGTCACAGCTGTCATGCAAGTTTCCCCAAAGGATTTTTTGGGGGAGGGCTGTGGAGTGAATGGGCTGCACATTGTGCCCCAGAGGCCTGTCCATGAGTCTGCTCCTGAGCCTCCAGAAGTGGCGGTGTCTCAGAGGTATCGGCTTTGGCTGTAGAACCTCCAGAGGTAATGATGCCCATCCATGGAGACCGTGTCTGCCTTGTCATTCTCTGTCTGCCCTGCCCTTTCTCAAGCCAACTTAATAATAATATTTGCTACATATTTTTGTTGTGCTGTGTGTTTTTTTTCTCTCCGTTTGTTCTCTTGCTTACTTTTACTTTATTAGTTACCCGTCATTGGTTGCTGTCACCTGTCAATCTTCATCAAAATCGACATAACTCATTTTGCAGCCTCCAATCCGACAAGACCATCCCAGTTAAAAGAGCATGCCAGACCACCCACAAGCCCCCATGTTGTTGTTGTGTTGTGCCTGATGTTTTGTTGCCATTTTGTTTATACATTGTATTCCCGTTTGTTTGTATAACCTGCCCTACGTGTACATCCTATGCTCCTTTTTCTGCCCACTGTACATATTTGTGCACGCATTATGTGTTAGGGGGCGAGGAGAAGCGAACAGGTAAGAATGTCATGTGACATACACTGCACCACGTAGGATTTTCCACTGTATAATACATTAGGTTAGGGGCAGGTGCCACCCCTTGTACTTTCAGGCTAGTAAGTGTAGTCTAGTTAGGGCATTTCAGACGCAGAAGACATTTTATTCTTATTTCTTTGGCTAGTTAGGATAAGGGGGAATACTGGTTAGCTGGAGGTTGCTTGTTTTGTTATTTCTCTTTGATTTAGCACTGCCCATGTCCTTTTTCCCGTTTCCCATTGTCTTGTGTAATTGTTTACAAAATTCATGTAAATACTGTACAGACACCTTTGTTCAATATCAAACCTTTATTTAATTTGTGTCACGAAATAAATCACTCAGATGCAATGTAATTCCTGGTTGCTTTTCAGGAACTCGATGAGACGCTATGGGAACGCCCTCAGCGTAACAGCTCTGAATCGTGTGTGAAATCAGCCAATGATGAGTTGGGACGTCAACGGCGGGTGACGTCATCGGCCAGGAAGCATAAAAGCACATGGAATGCCGGCTGGCAAACTAACATTCTGTCATTTCAGCGAAGCGCTCTGTGTGTGTGTTGTGTTCCACAGAGGAGGAGTGGCGACGGCATTCGTGGGGATCGCAACTTGATCTCCGTGAGGCTGAATTATATGAAGAGAGATCCGAGAAATCTCAATCCTCTACCACGGGATCAAGCACCAGCCATGAAGGGTCGGAAGTGTGTTCTGCTACTTCCCCCTGCCAAGGTGGTGCAGCGCTGCTCCTCTCTGCTTCAGAAGTAGATCAAGAGATGGAGAGCACTGGGGAGGAGACCACAGAGCCCCGTTACGAGGAGCTTTTGGATGTGGTGACTCGAGCCGTCGCCAAGTTAAATATTGATTGGCCGGCCGAAGTTACAACCGACCAACTGTGGAGAAGCAAATTAGATGAGAGGTTTCTTAAAGTGCCCTCGGGAGATTGCTTCACGTACCCTGCCGGTGTTATGGGCGTCTCCACGAACACCATTCTCAGGACTGTCCGCCCGGAAATGTAGTGGCGCTGAGATGTTCTTCAATGAGCTCTCACGAAGGAAACACAGCTTCACCCGAGGGTGGGTTGTGTCTAAACATCATCCCTCAAATATCATCAAAGACCAGCCTCGAGAGACTGGTTCCCTTAGAAGGGGATCCCAGCGACCAAACAGACTTTAAGCCATTGGATTGTGGATGCTTTTAACCTGTCATATGAGTCCTCTGGACTCCCGCCGAGGCTAGGAGTCAGAGCCCACTCGACATGCAGTGTGGTGGCCTCGAAGGCCCTGCTAGCAAGGGTCTCCATGGCCGATATCTGCGATACTGCTGCGTGGTCTACACCCCACACTTTTGTCCGATTCTACAGACTGGATCTTTGAGCTACTACAAGCTCCTCTGTTCTCTCAGTCTAGCTGTGCACAAACACACACTAGGCAGGGACCTCTGTGTCTCGTCGACACAGTCAAGGATATTATAGTTAACGAAAACGAACTAAAAGACTAAAACTAGAATTGAAAAAGCATTTTTGTTAACTGAAATAAAAATAAAAACGAGAGTTTAAAAAAAAACGAAAACTAACTGAAACTGTTTTGTGTGTATACAAAACTAACTTGAACTAATATTATAGCAAAAACGTCCTTCGTTTTCGTCTTTGTAAATAAGCCTTTTGGGTTTAATTATAATCTTTACTTCACGCTGCCAGTTTTAAGCCAGGTGTTTGACCCGTATGGCACCACATAGTCTGTGACCTCACGTGTCCACAGTCTGTCCACGATGGCTAGTGTGATGGCTGCAGTGAAAGTCAGAAGAAAGCGGATTATGAGTCCTATGGCTGGGCGATATATATCGAATGATATATTATGCGCATATCGTCAGTAAAGTAGGTTCTTTGATTCAAATCTAGCGTCTTCTTGGACAAACCTCAGCGAGTCTCTGGAAGTGCCGCGCGAGCTCGAGTTCATTTTCTCCAGTGCGCACACACCTCTCTCTGTGTCTGCTCTGTTCAGCGAGCAGATGAGAAGAGCAGAGCTTTTGGTTAAAATAGATAATATGTTGCTTCTAACTCTCTTTTACATGCAAATAGAGCCAAAATGACAGCATAGCCATTGTCAAGACAATCAAGACAACGGCTTGATTATAAATCAAGATGAATCCAGATTAACATCTTGTAACATAGAGCTAGTTTAGAAGGCCTAATAATGGGGTGCATTTTAGTCACTATTTAATATTCATTCCGTTTTTCTGACAACAGAAACCATTACATATATCAGTGAAAACAGTTATATTATAGTTTTTATTTTACAATACTTATTCTGGTGATTTTGATTCATGCACCTGACAAATATCCAAATATGACAAATAAATATATATAATAAAAAATAAATAAATAAATAAATAAATAAAACGAAAACTAAGACTGTAACTAATAAAAACTAAACTAAAACTAAGCAATTTCAAAATATAAAAACTAATAAAAACTAGCAAATATATATATATATATATATATATATATATTTTATAAATATAATTATGTTCCATTAGCTTTCAATTGTTGTGCAGTTTTGTAAATAAAATAGAGCATAGCTCTGGTGATGACATCTTGTGTCGGCAAGGACATAATGTTAAAGTGCCATGAAATTGAAAACAGACTACTGTACAGAACAACAGCAAAATAAACAGAAAACAAAATACAAATTTGAGTGTCAAAATACCCAATTTTATAAATATTACATAATAATAATAATTACATATATATATATAAAATATAAAGGAATTTAAAGCAAAATTAACTGTCTGTCATTCACGCAGAAAATGCAATCAAATTTCTGTTCTTTATTCTGCAGGTTTTCGTGTCAATTTCTTGTGGAGGCCTCTTGATTTGTTTAGTGTACAGTTCTAATCTGCTTGCTGGGCCAATCATTTCTGCTACTGGAAAAGCTGAGAAAATGCAATAGAAAATGATTGACACTGAAGTGAATTGATTTAGGAGAAAAGTAAGATTTGATGTGAGGACACTCCTGACAGCTTTTAAATTTAACCAAAGGTAGTATTTGTACAGTAAGTAGGAGTTTTATTTTGTATTTTTTTTACACACTGGAAAAAGACAGTATCAACTAACGCAAGCATTGAGAACCAAGAATAGATTCTTTGTCAGAAAAGGTTTGAATGAACCTTTCATTTCTAACTTTAAATTCCATGCATTTAACTGAACAAAAATAACTAATGAATTGAATTGTTTACTAAAACTTATTTCACTGGGGTTGACCAAGCTATCAGTTCCTGATTGGACAACTCTTGTAAGACCAATGGAGTACGATTCTTGAATATATCAGTATCTGTTTACTTATTATTGAATCTAACAAGCTGCTTACAATTTAATATACACACCTATTTGAGACTATGAATCAATTAGTAGTACTACAATTAGTAGTAAATATTCTAAATATTCAATTTAAATACTGTCAGCAGTAATTCAAAAAAAGTAATACATTCCTAATGCACATTCCTTATTTACAGAAATAAGGGAGTTAGAGATAATGAAAAAACTAAATAAGTAAAGCATGAGAGATTTTGCATGTCGATTCAGTGCTTCAGAAGATATTAGAGATGTCATCCTTGAATTCCAATTAGTCTAACATTCCCTTGATGTCTCTTCTCCTTTTAACTTCTCTTTCAGTTCACAGCTGGGGACCAAGACAAAACCATATCAAATAGTTAGCCTCGCTTTCAATTACAAAAACATCATCAAGACACTGCATTCGAACTATGTGATCAAGTAGTTATTATTGTTATTATCATTATTATTATTCTGCTTTGAGAGATATCAATGCACTCTCAGTAAAGTTTGAGACGTTATGCATTAGTCATTTGCATATGTAGATCAACTATTATGAGCTACTCCACGATACAAAAGATAATGTTTAGAATCTGTATCACCTGTAACACATGAAAATAATAGAAAATTGCTTTCCTCAACTAAATGATAATCATCAAACTGAGATTCATCATTACTACACTGAGAACAAATAAAAAAAGGGTTGAGAACAAATAGATATCAAACAAACAATTAAGGAACAATTTACACCTACTATGTGTAATTTTCTGAAATAACCAAAGCAGAGCCATGTATTTCTCTGTTTGACATGAAGTGCTCACGGCCAAATTCTGACAATTGTGATATTCCAATTCTATTGTGACTGTTTCAGAAAATTGCTAGATTTGCCCTTCACCTTGTTCCATGCATGACTATATTGTTGATCTGCAGAATAACATCCTTCAGGGGAAAAAAATAAAGCACATCTCAAAGCATTATATACCCGTGGTTCTCCAAATCTCTTCCTTTAATATGCTAATGTGTCTGTGGAGAAATTATATGAAAGTTTGCCGGCTGTTTGGAAAAACTGAAAAGGACATAGCTTCACACTCCACTGAACTGCGGGGGATTTGGCAGCTGAACGTGGAAGGAATCAATGGAGCTGTATCATGCTCACTTTATAAATCGAACACATCTGTCTGATATATGGGAAAATATGTGCAGTGATGTTATGTATTATGTATTACAAGTTCTCAGTTCAACATATAAACAAAGAAGTGCCAAACATATTAGTGCTTGTTGCAAATCTCAAGTTAAGAGATTGCTATTTTGCTCACTCAAGTGTTTTAATAAATATGAATATCTATATGCAGCATTAAAAATGTTTTGCTGAGGGAGGGGGAATGTAGTAAACTATTTTAAATGCACCTAAATAAAACCGACTACCCCACCCTGAAATGAAACAGGGAAATAACCCAAAAAATGAAGCAATTTAAGAATACCGCAAGGGTAGGCTAGATGAAGTGAAGATCCTAATGGTGCACTTGTGTGTCAAACGCACACACACAAAACACACAAAGTGAAACGTGAATCCAAACAGCACTGTACTCCACATGGTTATACCACCATTGTATGTAAAAAAAAAAATGTTTTGGGGGGTGTTGGTGATGATGCTGATAATTATTACGAAGACGATGAGTTAATGGAGATTTAATATTTAAATCTTATAAATATCATAATAAATATCATGAATAAATGTAATATTTATTTATGATAAACTTATTATTTATGATAAACTTAATCTAAATTGTGTTTAGCCTACATTGCATGCAATATAATAATTTATATAATAAAACAATAAATAAAACAAAAAATCTTTATGTAGTGCTTTTAACAAAACATAACAAAATATGAAGTACTTTTTATAATACAATCATTTTTATAATAATTAAGATTAATTGTTATGCCATTCTGCGCACTAAGGGGAAATTTTTTTCTGCTTTTTAGTATACATGCCCAACTCTCCTCTTTTTTCAGGTTTAACAAATAAAAAAAACAAGTTAAAAAAATTTAAAAAAGATAATTCTGACTTTAATCCTCAAAACTGCAAAATGTTAACTCACAGTTGTGAGTTTATAACCTGCAATTATGGAATATAAAATAAACTCTGAAAAAAAGTCTGAATTATGAGAAACTCACAACTGTGAGAAAAAAAAAAAAAAACAGTCAGAACTGATTTTTCATTTTTGTCTCCTGTGGTGGAAACAAGTTTACATAAGATCAGGCTATAAAAATCAAAAACTATTCTCTAAATATGAAAATATACATGAGAACAAACTGTGTGAGGGTTTTAAAACACCTTGGTTCTATTTCTCAACTACATACAGAAAAAATGCTTCATCCATATAATTATATAAGCAATTGTAATGTTATCAGTTTGATATTCTGATATTTGCCAGAAACACACCATAAACTGAAGCATACAATAAACTATATATTGTTTATACAGTGCATTATACGACCTATATTAACTGCCCAGACTATATTTTATAAACCATAAACCTGGAATGTTTATGTATCTGCAGCAGCAAAATGTGGCAGTGCATTACACACACGTTTGACCGTCTATGTGATAAAACTAAAAGAGCTTCTCCTGAGCCGATTAAACAGAAATTACTGAGAAACAGATAAAAGAGTGTATTCAAACTCCCCGTGGTCATATTCTTTTTACTGTACTTTCAACCCATGCTGGTTGTCTGTGTCCTTGAGAATTTTATGAGCTCAACAGAAGAAAGCAATGCTTCTATGAATAATGTTTATAAATGGCCTATTTTTTTAAGCATCAATCTATTATACGTACAAGGTTAGGTAAGATTAAGTGAGCATTAGGTGATTTAGAACATCAACAAGAGACTTATAAATATTTCAACTGTGTCAATACTTGGCTTATTTATTTAATATAGTGGCTATAAAAACCAGGCATAGGTTTCCAGGCACAGCTGCATTATTATCCAAAGCTGCATTTCATTATTAAGAGTGGAAAATGATACTTATACTAGATTTCACCACTAAAATAAGCAGGTATATTTTCCTAAACGTAAGTAATTTATGGCAAAATGTGGAGTGAATTACAAATGTATGTACAGTATATATGCATGTATGCGTTTTTGCTTGTTATCTTTTTTATTTAAATAATGATTTCAGAAATTATAGCGTAGAAGCATAGAAATGGTCTTCAACTTGAGGATGAGAGTCCTTTTTTGCCAAACTAGTCGCATCAGCATGCTTGTCAGTATATTTATATTACTCAATTTTTCTATATAACAGACACTGAAAGATATGAAACAGAAAAATGTTGTTTTTAAAATTGCTTGTCATCTTCACAGACCACATTTGTTATAGTTTATCAGGTGGAAAAATATATATATATACACACACACTGTTTCACAGTCTCTACCCACACCAAATATGAGGCACTGGAAATTTTCTTCTCTTTCAACGATTTATTATTACTACCATAACAATCAGTACAAATCTGAGTCGAAATGCATTAGAACAGAGAGATTTTTGACCAGGTTTATGAATTCAAGTAATACATTGTACATACATATTTTGCCTTTGACTTCTAAGAATCTAAGCTTTTCCATAATACCACATGAATTTGATAGAACAGTATTATGTATTTTTGTGGATTATGAATCACTCTATTGTGTGTGATTGTTCATAAGATTTATCTAAAAAAGGAAAAAAAAAAGGTCTTCAACAAATTATTGTAAAAACATGCAATTGCAAGTCAGCAATTAATCATATGCTTTGAAAGTAATAGGAAAGGATGTGACATGTGGCCAGGTATGGTTTCCCAAACTAGGAATTTGTGCTCTGCATTTAACCCATCCAAGTGAACACACACAGCAGTGAGAAGTGAACAACCACACACCCACACACACACACCGTGAACACACACCCGGAGCAGTGGGCAGCCATGGGGGAACGGTGCCTTGCTCAAGGGTCTCACCTCAGTTGTGGTATTGAAGGTGGAGAGAGCGCTGGTTATTCACTAACCACCCCACCCACAATCCCTGCCGGACATGGGACTCGAACCCACGACAAGTCCAACTCCCTTTCCATTAGGCCACTACAGCCCCCCATACAGTAGAAGAGAATATATTTTGATAGGTACAAATTAATAACACTTCTCACTTCTGAGAAAATGAGTGCCTAGCAAGGAGAAATAATTACAAAAAGTAAATGAGAAATACTGAATATAATGAGAAAATGTGCATGTGTGAAGACCTGTAGACTTGTGGATTCCCTTTACATGATCAGGCTGCCCTCTTTTTTTTATTAACTTTACATTTCAATTCTGAATACTAACATAAACGCACCAAGACATTTAGTAACCCACCTGCATATCAGCACAGTACTACAAAAAAAAGGTAGTAGTTTCCTCCTTCTCTCTCTATCTCTCCTTTCTCTTCTGCACTGTTAATTGAGATTTTGCATTTCAAACACCACAAAAGGTCTATTTTTTGGAAACGTGCATCTAGCCTACTGGCAGTTTCAAATGAATGCAGGAAGTACTCACTTATTGGGTAATTAAAATTTAAACAAGGTGAGAGACGTACTTTAATTAAACCTCCTTGTGTACTTTAATCAAAGCCTCCCCAAATTTAACCTCACAATATATTCACTTCATTCCGTTCATTAGCCAAGCACAAGAAATGCCACATTGGCAATGTACCCATTATTCACTTCTTGTGTGGTTAAATCACACATGGATGCCTTTGGTGCTTTCTGCCCTCTGAGATTAGACAACAGCCTCCCTTAAATCTGTCAGTTGGATTCTGCCAACCAGACACACAATTTTTACATGTCATTAAAAATCCAAGCTGGTCCTTATCCTATTAGGACCAATAGGGCCTGGGGGTATGAAATGCCCGTTCATGTTACAATGTAGCTAGGGGGAGGAAAAAAAAACAGGAAGCACTGGAGATGCCCAGAGCCCTGCAGAATGAAGTGTACCACTGCAATCCTGCCATGTCAGTCATGTTCTCCTGGCTCTGTTCCCTTCCCACTGATGGAGAGAGAGATTGCCAAAAAATATCCGTAGTCTCCTTCAACTGACCATCTGACTGTTCTCTCTCTGCTTGTCTCTCAGAATGGTGGTTTTAATGAAGCACTCTTGGTTCTTTGATAGGATCTTAACCAAAAATGACTTGTGAACAACTTGCCCCGTCCACAAACAATACAATTTCCACGTGGATTCCATCATGTCAAGAAGATGCTGTATCTTGTGAGAGTAAATTTTTTTATATGCCCTTCCGAAAGATTAATCTACAAAGTTTGAGTGGTTAACATTATTTTTTTCAACAACACCTCAGCAGTACAATCTCTTGTTGCGTTCATGTAATTTTACTGATGACTGCTTTTCCAATCTTGGAGTACAACGCGATATTCACCAAATGCTTGGTCTTAAAAGATGGAACTTCTACCTGTAAGTAAGATTAATAATTGATGATTGTATTTTCTAGCAATCATTCAAAATACGTATTTGTGTACGTTATTTTGTGTGACAACTCTGGACATGTCTTGGTAACTCTGCCTGTTATTAATCTTGCACCCACGATTCCTCCACCACAAGCACAGCCGAGCACCAGCCACACAACAAAAGTGTCACTTCCTGAAAAGTACGACGGCTCACCAGGGAAGTGCAGAGGTTTTCTCATGCAGTGTAACATGTACATCACCCATCAACCTGGCAGCTTTTGGGATGATGACAGCAAGGTGTCGCTGGTGTGCTCGCTCTTGACCGGACAGGCATTGGATTGGGCCACAGCCCTGTGGGAAGAACAGGGTATGTCTTTTGTGAGCTACAGAGAGTTTATGCAGCGTTTCAGGGAGGTATTCGATCATGCCACGGATGGACGTGAACCCAGTGATGAGATCCTTACCTTGAAGCAAGGAGCTAGCTCGGCCGCTGAATTCACACTTCAGTTTTGCATGCTCGCTGCACGAACTGGATGGCCTCCTGAACCACTAAAGGCGCTTTACCATAAAGCACTGACCCATGAGCTCCAGTCCGAACTCGCCTGCTGTGACCAGGGAAAGTCACTAGAACAATTTATGGAGTTGGCTATACAGGTGGACAACTTAATGCACTCCAGACGTGTGCGCTCCCTGCTCCATGTTCATTTACGGCACTCCCTTCTCAACCAGGCCCGAGCCCATGCAGATTTGCCGGACACATCTCACGGATGAAAAGCGCAACAAGAGGATCAGGGATAACTTATGTCTCTACTGCCATCAACCTGCTATCCGAGCAACCCCGTGCGACCACCAGATCTACACCTACTTGGGTGAGTGCAAAATATTCTGAACACTCCATGACTGTATCAGTTTCTATAACGATTAAGGGGAAAAACATAGAAACCACAGCTCTCATTGATTCTGGGGCAGAGGGTAACTTCATTGATGAGAAATTTGCTAAGCACTTGCATCTGCCTCTCATTCCATGTGGAACCCGTGTGGCAGTGGCAGCCATAGATGGTCATTCGTTGGGCTCCGGAGAGTCTCCTGTACCACCCAGGATCTGCAGCTTTGGACCCATGCACACCGAGAAAATAAGACTCTTCACCATTCACTCACCTGACCATGCCATCATCCTAGCCTCCCCTGGCTAGAGCTCCACAGCCCTGTCATTTCCTGGATAGATCGTCAGATCACCCTCTGGTCAACTCACTGCCATTACCACTGCATGGAACTCACACAACCGTCTGGAACACCATCCTCCAAGATTCAGTCTCAAGAGGAGGATCTAAGCAATCTCCCACCAGAATACCATGACCTTCAAGAAGCCTTTAGCAAAACCAAGGTCACTCATCTTCTGCCACATCGACCCACAGATTGTGCCATTGAACTCTTACCTGGCACTGTTCCCCCGAAGGGCCGTGTTTTTCCACTATCACTACCCGAGACAGAGAGTATGCGGAGCTACATTCAGGAAGAGCTGGCGAAAGGTTTCATTCAACCCTCCACGCTGGATTCTTCTTTGTGAAGAAAAAGGATGGTTCCCCCCGACCATGCATAGACTATCGAGGTCTCAACGAGGTAATGGTCAAATATCGATATCCTCTCCCACTCGTACCTGCAGCCCTAGAACAACTCCGCAAGGCCTGCTACTTCACCAAGCTCGATTTGAGGAGTGCCTATAATCTCATCCAAATACGTGAGGGGGACGAATGGAAGATAGCCTTCTCTACAACCACGGGGGACTACGAGTATCAGGTGATGCCGATCGGGCTGTCCAATAGTCCCTCTATCTTCCAGGCACTGATCAACGACGTGTTCAGAGACAAAATCAACCGCACAGTGATTGTATACATCGATGATATACTCATCTACTCCGAGACCCTATCTGAACACATCCAACACTTCTGCAAGGTTCTTCAACGCCTAATCAAGCATCAACTCTAAGCTAAACTGTCCAATTGGGAGTTTCACCTTACCCAGATAGCCTTTTTGGGTTATGTCATTAGTCAAGAAGGAGTCACCATGGAAGATGGCAAGGTAAAATCAGTGGTGGTGCGACTTCACCCCAGAACAATCAAAGAACTGCAACGGTTTCTGGGATTGGATTTGCTAATTTCTATCGACGATTCATTAAGAACTTCAGCCAAGTAGCAGCGCCACTCATGACAAAGAAAGGACCCACCACTCTTCAATGGAATGAATCCAGTGTGAAGGCCTTCAAGGATCTCAAAAAATGTAATTTACAACAAAACAAGCATTGCTTTTAGTAGAGTCAGATTCATAATGACCAAACATAATCCCTTTAAAAGTTATGTTCACCTTTTGTTGAATATTCTCATTAATAACTGATCCAATATTCTTTGTGGAGTTTTTGCTGAGTTTTAGTTCATTTTAGTGACACATTTCTAAATGAAGATCACGCAGACCAAAGCGGCAGGCAGCGCACCCTGTTTGTTTTCTTCATTTTCTAAATGCACAAAGTTGTGTTGTTATTATATGTGTAAACAAATTAAAGTAGACCCTTCACAGATTCGATTAATGTATTGCTCTTATCTGTATGACCAAAACTCAATCTGTAATTTAAGTTCTTATCGGCGTCATCAGGAGAAGAAGCCTCAAAACGCATATATGCGTGTGATGACCTCAGGGGGTTTTAAACAAACACCATAACTGTAACATGTTTAGACATGGAGGGAAATACGTTTGCTGTTACCAAGATCCATAAGCAATTTTGCCTCTCTGTCTCCCTGGCAATGATGTTAGTTACAGATTTTGTGAGCAAGATTAAAGCTGATGTGCATATGGACTGAGAAACAAGAAATGAATTAAAGTCTTGCTCTTGCTTAGTACATTGTTGCTGAGGTCCTTGAATAATCTCCGACAAAGAAACAGTGAAAATGGAGCAAATCCAAAATTTCTGAAGAAATTTAAAAAATGAGTCTCCAAAAGGAAGGCGGTTCTCTGTGCTGTCAGGCTCTTAAAAGTTAATCTTCAAGGTAAACATACCTATTTTTTCTATCTATTTCCTAAAAAGGGTAATCAGGCCTGACTCAGCCTGACTCGATGACTACCTTCATTTTATAAAAGACATTTCCACACTGTTCAAAGCACATTAGTACAGCAGGAATAAAAGGTAAAGCTTATTTCTCTCATCTATTTTTATTTGTAAAAGATCATGTATTATGGATTTGATCTGAATCAATTTATCCATTTGACTGTCAAACTTAGATAATCAGCAAAAACTTGTAACACTTAGAACGTGTTAAAAAATAAAAATGCCTCTCAAATATTTTGAGAAACAATCCA
Source organism: Enteromius unitaeniatus (assembly GCA_032359435.1). Taxonomy (NCBI): domain Eukaryota; kingdom Metazoa; phylum Chordata; class Actinopteri; order Cypriniformes; family Cyprinidae; genus Enteromius; species Enteromius unitaeniatus. The sequence goes on from JAUMHI010000012.1 coordinate 2,396,744, forward strand.
TCCATCAAATAAACAAATAACTCATAATAAAATATGCAGTGCAATTATTCAGTTCTTCTTCTGTGGATATTTTAGAGAGAGAGAGAAACACACACACACATACATGCATATATGCAAGCTTTCATTCACTGTTTTCAGTCAAAAATGATTACATATTATGAAACCTATCACAAATGTGGCTACTAGAATATAAGGATACGTTAAAACAGATCGGCTAAAACAGCTGAGTGATCTCTCTACATATCTAACAACTACCTTCTGCAAAATTCTTATTTGGCGAAACCAATGTTTGTGTGTAAATTGAACCCATATAGAGTAATTACCAGTCTAACTCATGACTCTGTTGGACAAACAACCATGTAATTTTGCTCCACTCAGCACACACTTAAAGAGTAGCTATTAATATTATAAGACAAATGTATTAATTGTAACAAAAGGAAGCGGAGAGGCCCACCTTGTGGCAGCCATGTTTTGCACAAACTCTGGATCGGCGGCCAAATTGTGCGCGCACTCGGGAACGGCGGAGCAGACAGTGGAGAGGCCCACCTGGGCAGAACAGGCAGAACTGCAAAGTGGAACGCCTCTATGGCCGAGATCGTACCTGCGTCCGGTTCGTGGCAGCTGGTCCCCTGTAGCCAGGGCAGGTCCAAACGAGAGTTCAACGGCCTCGGTGGCTGGTTCAGAGCAAGACAACCGTTCAATGGCCTCCGTGGCTGGCAGAAGTTTAGATTGGATGGCACAATTCTTGGATTTTTTTGTGTTAAAATTTATCTTGAAACATAGTAAATTATATATCCTTTTACTTTTTTTCATGTAAAGAAGAGATCTTTCTTGAGTAGGTGCACAGAAGAAGCACAGAGAATTCCTGGAAAGATCTGTGAGCATTGTAGCTCCCTGCACAGCCAGAGGCGAGTCTTTCATGTAGCATTTACCCTGGCTCTATAAATAAACATGTAGACAGCATATGCCTGTCATTTACATAGGTGATTGTTATATACATTGACAGAAGCTGATCTGAAGCGGTAAAGGCATTGCATTTTCTTTCAGCCCTTAAAAAATGATGCATACAAAACTTTGAATTTTTCCCTAGAAACGGCAGGTAAGTTTTGCACATTTACATTGGGGCTTTATGCAGATGTATCTTCCAAAGCTGTAAAATCTATTGATGCTCTGTCATTTATCACAAAATATCAGGACAAGCACTTTTCAAATTTGTAAAATGGATAAAAGATTCTAAACTTTTAAGACTACTCACTTTTTTCACAACAGGTTAAACCATATTTTATCTATGGGGTCTGGTAGACTGTAGTCTGGAACAGCATGCTACCACCCAAATACATGGAACAGTTAGCAAATTAACATCTTTTAAGCCTGATTGGGTTTAGGTTTATGAAGAAAGTGTTTCTTTCCTCTTCATCAACTTTAGATCAACCCCTGTAAACATCCTCTTATTTCACAGTACTTTTCCTTCATGGACAGAACTCCTAATGGTTGTTCATTTGATAACAAAGTCCATTAATGAAAATTGCGCCTCCGGTAGCATGTGGTGAAAAATCATTTTCTGCCTCCTTTGGTGGTGGATTTTAATCTACAGCACTCTGTATGAATCAAATGCTGTTAGTATTTAAAGTACTGTGAAAAGAAGTGTACTTGGTCTTCCATGTCCAGAAAATGACCCATTCTGCATCTGGAGGTATAACGTGATACTATTTTGTTCCCATGTAATCTTCATCCTTTTTTACTCGTTTATAGATTTTAAAAAACAGTCTTGTTCAGTTTGTCTTCACATTTGCACGTGAATAATGAAAGCTTAAAATGCAATAATGTATTGCCTCCGAAATTCTTTTTTGCTACCGACGTTAAAAAGGCCTCTTATTTTTCAAACCCCGCCTCTCTAACTATCTATGACCTACAGTAGATGCCATTTTTCATAAGCCAATATATTCCTGATAGATAAAATAAAGTCTCTCACTATATCTTTTGCACTTGAAAATACATCACATTACATAGCCACATTTTCATGCTCTTTCATGTGGAATGAAAATTGTATAAATGCATTGGAATATTTTCCAGACGTATTATGATTATAGGTTCTACTAAACATCAGTGAAGTCTACCTGCTTTATGAAATGCGACAGCAGGAACATATTCAAATTTTACCGAAATGTTCCCTTTTTTTGCTGTGGAAAAAAAAGTAGGGCTTTTTTTTGGTGACAAATTTAGCCTATGCATCTGCTCTGCCTCCTGTAAAGTTACCCCTTGAGCTCTCTTGAATTCAGACAATTTTCACAAAAGATCCACTACCCCTGCAAAAATTAAAGCTTTAGGTGTACAAGAATAAGACATTATTTGAATCTTTTTCAAACATTTATTTTATTTGTGTACATTAACAATAAAAACAGTGTATTTGTACATGCAGTAAATTAAAGGAATTGGAGGACACTTTCTGAAGAGCGCATCACAAAAATTAACTGAAATTCTGCAGAGAAGCTGCTGTTTTTTTTATTTCATTTGTTTTGTTAATCTATTATTTTGTTAGGAAAATATATAAAAGATGAAAGTTGTAATGTTTAACTGCGCGCGGTGCCGGCAGATCACTTGATTTTTCCCTTATAAAAGTGGAAACATCTTACAATACTCGCTCAAGAATAAAGACATTATTCAAAACTATTCTAAATATTTCTTTTATTTGTGTACATTCACAGTAAAAACAGCTGTGTATTTGTAAACAAAGGAAACTATTGTATCTCTATTTAACAAAACAAAATTGTAGTCACATGGTGATAGTTTTGGTTGTGTTTAAACACCTGTGCATTGTTTGGAATCATCTGATATAATCCAATCCAAATTGCAACACTTTTTTTACAACAACAATTTTATTTTTATCACAGTTCTCATTTATGTTTATCTTCACCGAGAAGCAAAAGCTGCTTTGTAGTGATTTCTGAAGCGCTGGCCTTTCATAACACCCACATACAGATGCAAGTACATTAAGTCATGTTAATAATAGCTACTTACAGTAATTTACTGCATGTACGACAATGCAAAACTCAGAAGATCTACATTTACAATGTCACCTCACAATGTCCAGTGGAAGACACAAACGACCTATAACTGGGCCAGTATCAATGGAAAAACATCAAGACAGGTGAGTTATGGGAAGCCATGAGGAAACCTTCCTGGCGCCTGTCATTCGTGGCCCAGGACATTAAATTGTCTGCTTAACAAGGCGGGAATGTGATGGGAAGCTGTAATGGGGATCAGGTTGCAGTAGTGAGAAGGGAGATTTGCGGGAATGCATGTGCGGTGTAAGTTTGAGCAGAAAGAAAGAGCATATTAGATCAGAGTTTAGACTGAGCATACCGCATGCTGAACTCATTTCTTTCAACACCACATGACCTTTTCCTCCTCTCATGTTCTCGCCTTCCACCTTTCATATGTGTGTGGACAGAATGAAGATGTTTGGCACTTCAAACAACAGACAGGTGGGTTAGTCCTCAGGTCAGAGTACGTGGTCATCATTGTGATATGAAATGACTCCCAGCTTAGGTCTGGCACATTTGCCTTTGCTATCATGAGATGCCTTTTATGAACCTTAATAACTCAAATAGTTATATTTGTTGGGTAATAAGATTCCCTCATGTTATTCCATTTTCTTGTAGAGATATAGTAATGAACTCAATTAGAATTGAGTAACAGTGGGGTCTGGTGTGTGTGTCATTCCTTATTAATGTTATGCCTTATGTTCTAATATAAAAATCTTTATATCAACTTTTTTGATGGCAAACATTAAAATATATTTGATGCGTTTTCCATTTCCCCCCAATCTCTATAGAAAAGAGAATAAATGAGAATATCTCCAAATTAAAGCTCACAGCTTCAACTTTAAGCCCATTAAATTATATAACTATAACTTGAATATGTATTGGTCAACAGCTAAAATGATAAAAACGGTGCCCGTGTCCAAATATATCCTAAATGTAACTATAAGATAACACTAAACCTCTCCTTGACCAGTATCAATATTTAGCTCCTTATTTCTATATTTATTTACACGACAGCAAGAAAAACATGAAGTTATAATTTGTAATACTTATGTCTGAGCTTGGTTTAGACTTCAATATAAATTACAAAATGACCATATTTATTTATTATTTTATTTTAAGATAAAGAAATTCAAAATACACAGCATGTTAAAAATGACACACGTGTTCTGGAGCTGACATTGCCTTTGTCTGTTTGCAGCAGTGTGTGTCCATTTTAGCTTTATTGGAACAGGGACTGACAGACTGCTCACCAACCTCATTTGTCAGCACTAAGCCAGAGATGATCCAGCCATTAATTTCTAACTGACATTTTCCAATTTCCGTTTAATAAAACCGAAAAGTTATTTCTTTTTCATTTGTGAAATGATGAATTCAAACATAATCAAATATATGTAGCACAAATGGTTTGTACGTGTAATGAGCAGAGCTGAAGAATCTCATGCAAAGGCAAAAGAGTGAAAATGAAATCTCTTTCTGTCACATTAATCCAGTTACCATCAAAAACAAATGTAACATGCAATCTGCAATACTTATTCTCCACAGTATCATGTTCATATGAGAACATTATTCACAACAAAGATTTAAAAACTCAGTGTGACAGTAGCATACTTCACAAATAGCATTTGCTAATGGGAAGACCTTGTATTACTTCTCCACTGAAACCACAATGATAACTTGCGTTAAGTTCTGTTAGCTTTAGTTTCCTTTCAACATTATTTTAGCACTTTTCTTTGACATCTTTACAGGTTTCTTTTTTCTGAGGCTTTCAAAGTGCCGGGGCTATTTTCTTTTAAAAAAAAAAAAAGGAAGTGTTTCTTAGCAATTTGATTTGAACATTGTGCCTTCTCCAGCAATTTAAATACATCTAAAATCCTGCAAAGCAGCAGGTCTCTATTCTTCCTTCCTCTTCCTCTCCTGGATGGGCATATAGTGTGCCAGGTCACACTTTGATCTAGACCATCAGAATCTCTACGGGAGATCTGGCAACACTCATTCAGCAGACAAAACAAAGACTGGCCTGTAGAGTGTTTCAAGAAACCTTTGATTATATTTCAACACTCAGAATTGCTGTTTTTTTTTTTTTTTTAGGGGGAGTATTCGAATGAACAAGCATCAGCACGATCGTCGTCCAACAGATACCGTTCTGTATTTTGCCTTTTATTGACAAAAGCTGGTTGTGGCTAATGAAGGCCGCTGGGAGGAGACTGATAAAAATCTGATGAGAGCATAGAAAGAAAGATGGCTGCCTGCCAAACGTGGACAAGTAATTGGTGAACTGAAATACTGGGTGACAGGCCAAAAAACAGGCCAGATTTCTGGCACTAGTGGTTGTTAATAGGTGTTCTGTGTGAGTCAAAGGCATCCCACTACTTCAGCCTTCACATTACGGTCCCATAATGTGTGCACAGTGTTTTGGGGATGGTAATGAAAAGGATGAGACTTTATGATGATACTCTATAACAGGGCATAACCAACATGGGGATTGTTCATGCAGTAAGTTGCTTTGTACAAAGAGCGTCTGCTAAATAGCAAGTAACCAAACCAACAGAGACAGAAGTTCTTTTATCTCTCTAGAACCTCTCTGATGTTAAGAGATGTTTGATCATACATCTGCTAGCTGTGACATTTTGCAAGTGGGTGTTATATGTCTCAATCACCTGATTCGCTGCTATCTGCTCCAGTGGTGTATAGCTTAAACAAAAGAGATGCTAAATAAAGACAAATGTTCATATAGGTCTTACTTTCCTGTGAATAACTGGGCAAGGAGACCACAGGGTGCTCAAATGTGCCTTTGAAAATCACATTTCTACTCTGTAAATGTCAAAACCAGTCTATTAAAGGACAAGGGCTAAGTATATGATCTTGAGGGTCAATCTTAACACTTGGGCTGTGAAAAGGTTGAATGACATCCGCTTTGACTGAAAGTTGATGCAATCACTGCTTACTTCATGTGCAATTGTGCAGAAATTACTTTTTTTGTGTCTGGAGAAAGTGAGGCTGATGGAAAAATAGATGCGTGGATACATGTTCACTTATTATATACACGACTTATTGAATGTTCACTCAAAATCTTGAACACAATTAAACATTTTAGCACTGCGATAAGTGCAAATTCAATTCCAAACCCTATAATTTTGTGTATTTCCCATCTGCATTGCCGTTACATCTGTCTGTCTGTACACATTTGAATAGTATTGTTGTAACGCTCGGCAGTGGCGGTTCTACATGGTATTACTCCCTGTGCGAGACCTCCTCTTGGCGCCCCCACCCCTATGTAGCAATAATTGATTGATGTTTGACGCCGTTAAGGATAGTGTATGCCGTTACGTTTCGTTTTTGTAAAGATTATTTTAAATATGCGGTGTGACGGAAAAATTTAAATAATGAATATATAGTATTGTAATGACTTTTCGAATGCCGATGTAAAAAAACATATGTGTTCTAAAGACATAGTTTTGGAATGACATGAGGGCAAGTAAATTATTTCCTTTAAGAAATGATGAATTATCACTTCAGCAGCCTCAAAATAATTATGCTAGTCTTCCTATCAGTTTATTTTTATATAACAAATTTATATGTAAATGTTTTAATAACAGTCTATTAACACCTCAACAAGAGCAAAAAATCTAAAATCATGATATAAGACACTAACGTTGTTATATTAAAAGTATATCTGCCGTTTCAGCAAGGCTGTTAATTTCAGAGGAAAAAAACGCGTCGGCGTCTTTTTCGATATAAGCTGTTTTCAGACTATTCCTGCCTTCCATGAAGTCTCCAAATACTCCCATCTCAAGACGATGAAAAAATGGCGGCTTCTCGCAGTGGTGTGATGGTCCGATGTTAACCTGACGTGCATTCTCAACCCAGCCACCCAACTCAAAATTGGGTTAAAACAACCCAATGCCCTTACCCAGCGGTCTCAACCCAGCATTTGGGTTGAAAAAATAACCCAGCGTTTTTTAGAGTGTATATATATATATATACATATACTGTATATTTAACACACACCTATATACACACACACTGTTGTTGCAAACTGCACATTGTTAATATCCTGCATATCATGTCATTTCATTTAAACCTTTAATTAACATTTAATAGATAAAATTTCCTAGATTTATAACAACAGTTTCATTCAAAGTGCACAGCACTGTAACACAAAGAGCATCCAGTAATATCTTCAGGATTTGCACCATTCTGACAAACAATAGTTTCATTACATTAGCAACATTTGTGTAGTCGATAATGATATATTCTAATAAGTATGCAGTCTCTAATGAATTTAGAGAAGGATTAAACCAAAGAAAACAATTACAGCTCAACTTGAATCCAACAAAAGTGTGAGATGAATTGTTCCTAATTACTCTCAGTCATGATCACAAATGTGTTGATTGGCCTCACTGATGGCTCTAAAAGGGACAACTCTGCTCATTACATAAAACTCAGACTAATGACGCTGGGTTGGATTAACTGCTCTCGCTTAAGAGCTGCAGGGAATCAAAGCACTAATCCTTTGCTCCCTGCATGGCCTCCCTCTTCCCTTCCCTGCATTCCTATACTAGACATGGACTGCAGTGCTAGAAGTTAAGTGACACAAATATTTGTTCTGGGCATAGATATATGGAGTCCAGTAGTCTGGGGAGAACACAGAAATCACCTCTCATCTAAGTCACATCCAAATGCGGTTCTGATAAATGACTGTCACTTGGAGACCGCTCAACTGGAAATGCACGGCCCTCGATGATTAACCAACAGATGCTAATCCAATGCAAAGCATCACCCCTGTCCACAAGAGCAGAGGAGGAAAACATGAATCATTTGGGGACCAAGCCAAATAAAAACAGCCACATGTAACACCAAGTCCCTGTGACTTAAAATAGCTAATGGCAATTCTAGTGAACATAGCAAATAATTAACAACAAATAAATAGTGAAAATATTTTATAACTTTTAATAACAAATAAATTTTATAACAAATAATTTATTATGGTGCATAAAAAAATTTTTTTTTAAAGAAATGCTGCTATTTAGATATAAAAAAAATAAAAAAAATAGTTAATCTGTCATATATCATACATTTTATACACACACATATTTTTTTAAAACAAAACAAACAAAAAACAACAAACTTTCAGTTCTTTGGGATTTGCATTTCACTGCCAGTTTCTTTTTCTGATTTCTTTTCTTTCTTTTTCTTTTCTAATTTGAAAGTGATGCATACCACGAGAATGCCAAAGCAACTTATACAGATCCTCTCATTATTATGCATTGGAAATGTCTTTCACAGGGGCAATATATGAATTCAAAGTATTTTATCAAAGGCAGAATCTTGTTATTGTTGTATTGTACATGCATCATCTTGCCCCGCATGGTAATGCGCTGTTCAAGCAGATCCTGTTTTCTCCATGAAAATACACTGAATGCGTTTTAACTCTTCCAGTTTTGAAAGCAGGAAGACAGTGTGACATTTTCTGTAGTCATCTTACATCACTTTTGCTCGAAAGACAATCCCAGTCTCTGACATTTAAACCTGTTCTCTCAGCAGCATTAATGCGGCATTCACTGAAGGCAATTTTGGGACCGTCAGGATGAGTGATGCCAAATTGTGGTATTATTTTTATAATAAAAATGCCATTTTCAGCATATGTCGGAGAAGAAACTACGCAGTGATGGCAGACAATTTGGGCTGGCCCAGGATTTGCTTTTGAGATGATTGAAGTGACATGTGTCGAATTTAAGTATCTTGCAAGACCAGATTTTTTTTTTTTTTGGACTGGATTGAATCAAAAACAACAACTAAATCCTTATTTGCCCTTTATGTTTGGCATCAACGTAAACAGAAGCTAGAAAGATTACTAAAGAGTTTTTTGGAACAGAGTTTGGATGAATTTCCCTGTGAATTACAATTAGGACACTAAAAAAAAACCTACAAGGAGATTTATGATATTTATCCCCTGAACTAACCAGTGCAAGCTTATTTCAGTTACCTGTCATTTTGCTGACTACAGTGCATCTGGAGCAACCTGAGGTTAAAAGTCTTGTTCATTGTTATGTCATTTCAACAAACACGACGAAAAGGATTTTAATATTGTCATTAAATATGGAAAGGTTTTTACTACAGTTAGACATTTAAGATTTTATGTAACTGTGTTCCATTTTGAACTGAATAGAGAATTCCTTTCCTGAATTTCCTGAATAAAATATAAAGAAATGTATGTTGTAGCTCTTGTGTAAAATAATGTAATTTAAGTAAAATGCACAAATAGTTTAGTAATAACACCATAAAATACACATTTCTGACAGTTTCACAAATTGAACATTTCATTAGAATACATAAGTTTCTTTACATTTTGATTCAAGTTTATATTATTATTAATAATCATTATTAATTTGATTATTTATTTATTGTATTATGGTTTTGTTTTTGAAACCTGACACCAAAACCACATATGTATTACTTTGAGTCAATTTTCAGTTTCATAAAACAATTCTTCCAAAACACAACATACACACAAAAACAGAAATTAATATTATGACAAAGCTGCTTGACTTTGATTTGTGTTTTTTTGTGTGCCGTTCTTCAATTTGTGTGTAAGTTTTAGAAAAAAAAGTTTTGAAAATCTATACATATACATACATATATAGAAATAGTAGAATTATCATATATTTCACCATTTCCAATTTATTTCAGTAAATCCTCGTCCTATCATTCAATATCCTGTAGCATATGAATAAAACAAACTCAACAGCTCAAGAACCGAAAGCAATCCAATTCTCAATTGTCCGAATATTACATGATAAATACAAAACAGATATATTCATTAGCCTTTTATACGATAACTAGTAAATGCTGCCATTCTAGACACTCTAGTTCTGATGAAAACTAATGAAACAATCATCTTGACCCTTGAAGATATCAGCCACCTCATCAGATTGCACTAAGATGAGCACCTGGATCTCAGCTCATACCATGCAGTTAGTTCTGTCTGTAATGGAAATGAATTAGTAGTTCAGCGAAGTGGAAGGAAACCATCCTCGCAATGAAATCCTCAACAGCTCTTTAAAACCTCAAGCCTCTATTAGAAAGAGGAGTAGGCTCACGTTGTCAACAAGTCACATAACCTCAGCATTTAACATGGCAGCCAGTCCACCTCACGGCTTTGTTATTTTGCCTGTGTCGCATTTCTCACAATGGGAGTGAAGGACTGTGTTACACAAACAGGAATCACAGATGACATATTTAAGGGAATAAATGCTTATGTGAAAAGAGGATACAAGGCTCTTTTTTGTATCCCTATAGGACAACTTTCATTAGTGTCTCTCCTTTGATGGATATAGAGTATTTGGATGGCAGGTGCATCTCCACTCCTCCCCTGTCTTGAGGTGATTTATCTGGCAATTTTGCACATCTGGAACAGCAACTCGCAAGAGATACGAACGTGCTAAATAAAGGGATAATAATGTAAGCACGCCTTTTTAGGTAGATCAGCGAAAAAAGAATCTGAATAACCATACATTAAAACAATGAAGGCCGCTGCAGGCTTGTCATTAAATAACACAAAAGAGTCCCTAACGAACTACTCGATGAGCAATGAGCCTTGTTAAGCAAAAGGAGTAATTATGAAAGATTGTTCTAATGCCTGGAAGATGTATTGAGAACTAGTGAGAGATCACAGCAGTGATTGATTGACGGGAAGCTTACGTATCTTATATGAACATTATTGTTTTGAGCAAGTCCTTCGACTTGTAAATCATGTGACTAGATATTTCATATTTATTTACTTAATTTCATAAATAAAAATGTATTCCTTTCATTACAATAAATAAAACATAAAAAAATTGAAAGTTATTTTTATGATTTTTTCTTTATATATTATGATAAATTGTGTTCATTTATGCAAAAAAAAAAGAAATAATTCAAATTCAGAAATGTTATTAATAAAACATGTACAAACTAAAAAAAAAACACACACACACACACACACATTAAAATAAATTATTAAATACAATTCTGAAAAGTGAATATGCAGTGGAGGTCAAAATATTAGAACGCTAGTATTTCCACCAGCTTAAAAATGGTTTTATGTCAGTTAAATAAAGTTATTTTTATAGATAAATGTAAAAGTTTATAAACAAAAGTCTGAAATGCTATTTAGAAAAATAAACCAACTTTAAGTGTCCATAATACCTGTGTACCGAGTTACTAGATGTGTATGTAGTATGTAACCACAGTGTAAATACACACCGGTACACAGTATCTACAGCTGTAATATTACTGTAACTACACACATGTAACAATCCTCAGAATGGTGTGTGTAAGTACAAATGTGTAACAGGACATTGGTAACAACACTTCTTTCACTTCACTAAGTAGTCATGTAACAGGGATTACATTTTGTAACAGCAGTATGTATAAGAGTAACTGGAACAGAGGGTGATCAGGGGGTGTAGTTTGGTAGGTTTAGGATATGTAAAGTGGGTGGAGTGTATATACATGGCAACTCCTCAGGAACTGTCCACTTAATATAAAGTGTAACATTCTGGACACCAACCACAATTTATAGGTAAAGCCTAATTTACTGCCCGCTGCTGTGTAACATCAAGCAATTACATGGTAAATCCATAGCAATTGTCTATTAAATATAAAGTGTAACACTTTATTTACCAAAAAGTGCTTTTAGTCATGTTACACATTTGTACTTTCATTACCAAAAAGTGTTGTTACCAATGTCCTGTTACACATTTGTACTTACACACACCATTCTGGGGGTTTTACATGTGTGTAGTTACAGTAATATTAAAGCTGTAGATACTATGTACTGTGGTTACATGGAAGTACACAGTTATTAGAGACACTTAATATAAAGTGGAACCAAATTAACATACTAATTATTATAACACACACATGCACAAATAATGTTTTTGCAATAATATAGAAGTGCATAGTCAAAATGCTTTACTACCAATTTAAATTAATTCTAAATAAACCATTCCGTACCATTCTAAGTACTGTAGCCAAAGCAGGACCCTGAATGGCAAATGTTTAAAGGTTCGAGTACCTCATGACTGACTGACCCATGAACCACCTTCAACCTGTCCTTAAGAGAAACACTTAACCCCAGGGTTGCTTTAATGCTTTAAAGTCAATTTAAAAGCATCAGCTAAAATGCTTAATAAGTAATTAATTAGCCATCATGAAATATTCAGTCAGTGCTCCAAGTGGCCTGGTACACACCGGTACAAACACAGCAAAGTATTACCAAATCCTAGAGTGATTTGGACATTTTCCAGCAAGCATTTTATGCAAGAAAATCTGACCTGTACAAAGGTGTTCACACGGTCAACAGGACAAATTACCTTATTTAATTAGCGCTTTGGAAATGGTTCAGAATCTTGATCATTTCTTATGCATTTACATCTTCATTCTTCTGTAAATAGGATGTGATTGGTCCACTGCGGCATCTTCTCTTTTACTTACAGCAGATTTATTTGAGATTTATAGGGTGCCAGTGTGTATTCAACAGTAAAACCTCTTTCTTTTCAGCATATATATATATATATATATTATTTGAAAGTAATGATAAAATATTTTATTTTTCCCCTGGTACTGCTAAGCTGTGTTGGAAAGTAAAGAAGAATTTCTTTGGCGCTGTACAAAGACAGCCTGTGTGTGTCAGCATAAATTAACACACAGGGCTGTAGTTAGCATTCTTGGCAGTGCCAAGTCAACATGCATATTCTCAAGGTAACATTGAACATTGAGCGAATATTTTCATTTTAATTCTTCTGTACTCCTTTTTCAAACATTTAAATATTTAACAGTTTCAAAGTGATGTGTCCTACAACATTTCACCATCTTGATATTTGTGCTAACGGCACAGAAATACTGGTAATGCCCCCTCCATGCAATATTTCCGCTCAATGTTCTGTCACTATAAGAAAAAGACTAATAAATCTCCCAATGACCTCAATCCCCAGCCCATATGAAATGAAAAGCAGGTGAAATTATTGATTTCTTTTTTACAAGACAGACTATGTTTTTTTTAATGTGAGCAAGCAGAATTGGTCTGTCACTTCTGGTCATAAACACAGAGAATTGGCTGTAGGTTTATGAGGTTATATACGGAAAATGGATCTCACTCACTCACTTCTTAACTTCAAATGAGGTCACAAGCTGTGCCGTGGTGCAAACCAGGGCAGGTGCCACCAGAACCGCTGGGCTCGCGCTGTCATGTGACCCAAAGCGTGCAACACGTACATAATCAACCATTACACTTATTTCTAAATAATGCTACAGCATAATTATTTCAGAATAAGGCAACTTAATCAAATCTAGTAGGTCTAGAGAACCCAGCTAAAATTAATGGAGTCAAGCAAAGCTAATGTATGCTGTGCTGAAATTACGCTTGATAAACAGCACGCATGCAAGCCTGTCAAGACTCTGGTGGCCCATATGCTGTCTGCAGCGCTTGTGCAGTGCTGCTGGGTGTGCATTAGGATGCAGGGTTGTCATTTCGGATTCAGAAGCATGAGCGAGCCACAGATGTTCCTTGTATGACATGTGCGAAAAAGAGAGGCAGACATGACTGGGCAGGATAGACGACACATCAACAGCGTGTCAATCATCACGCACTTCTTTATCTTTGTGGTTCTGTACTCACAGGCAACCAAGACTGAGAAACAGAACTATCGTAGAGATTACATACAAATTAAGGTTGTCAATCAATCATTTTTTACTGAAGATGCAGATTTAGGCTACTACAGATAAAAGGTGTTAACACAAAAATGTATCTATTTATTACTTCTGTCAAATAACTGCTTTTTTGGGACATTATTTCATGCCCAAAAAGTAAGCATTAAAGTATGTGGAAATTATATTTATGTATTAAAAAACAAATACACTGAAAAATCTCCAGATAAGTTCTGAACTTTCTATTTAATCCTAAAAAGAAACACAAAAATTTGAGGATGGATGTTGACCAACAAATTAGCATATTCTAAAGATTTTTGAAGGATTATGCGACAACCATGAAAATTCAGCTTTGTAATCACTGGAATAATTTATTATTATTGTTGTTTTAATAGGCTATATTAAAATAGAAAAGCATTAACATCGTATTATTACACGGCTTCACGGATTGGTCAGTTGCCACATTCCAAGGTTTGTTATTACCAGATAACAACCGTAAAACTAATAACACAGGCTCATCCGGGTACTTTCAATCACCTTGACCATTATTTATTAATTATTTCGTTATTTAGTAACTATATCACTCCGTTGTTGCTGACAGTTTGGCATCATCCTGTGGCTTATAAATGCCTAACCATGAGTTAAAATGAAGGACTTTAAAATTAATTTCAACATGTACAGAAAAAAGCAAAAGCAGTGGATTTCAGCAGACTCGGCTGACTCACTGGTTAAAATAATTATTTTTTTTATTATTGTATTATGTTATTTATTGTTTTATTATTTAGTTTTGGGGCAAGAAGCCGTGCAATAAGCAGGAAAATGTCCTGCTAGCTAGCGGAAATGCAGAATACAAGTCTTTTACAATAATATACAGATAGAACCAATGTCGAGATATAGGGTCCAGGGTCATACACAAGAAAACAAACACTGGAATAAACGCTCAGAAATACCTCCATAAGGACAATAAGACTTCGCGATGGTCCGTACAAAGTTCGCGCCTCAAATAGGCGGAAGCGCGGAAATGTTTGGCGCGAAGCCGCCGAGGTGCGTGGATTAAAAGGGTCCGGGTAGGAACTTTAGGAAGCGGGCGAAAGTTCCCGCTGCACCGTTGGTGACAGATAACAACCTGCTACCTGAACATTATGCCTTATATAATGTTTCACAGTATTGCTGTTATTTTCTGAATAAATAAATTGTGGTTTGCATATAAATTTGCATTTAAAAGAAATAAATAAAGTAATACAAAAACACCAGCTCTAATAATAAGATGTCAATAATACATACGTTTACCATAAATTAACAAAATGCCTGCTGGCTCTGCTATATATGTAACATAACCCTGAATAAACCTAAACAACATTAAGTGTAAGATTAGCAAATTTATTGCATTGCTCAAAACTCTATAAAATGGCTTCCTGCTTTATTATCTTTTAAAGGGAGGGGAATGCCATCTAAGGAATCTGTGTTCTATTAACATAATGGGGACCCATTAGTCTGTAATTAGGACCTAAATGAAGAATAGGCAGGCCAGGCAATGCTTAATTTCCTTTGGACTGGAACAAGCCCCGGCTGAGCCTATGCCCCTTAATGATTAATTGGTAACTATCCATCAAGCTTTTTTGTGGGCTTTAGATAACCTACAATACTGTTTTCCTTGACCACCCCTGTGATTGAACAAGTGGGCAGAGGTAAGAGAAAGCTCAACAACCCTATCGATATAGCTTGAGTGCACATCACTTTCTTAATCATGTGGACCGGCAGGCCCAAGTAGTTGATGTCAGAGGAAGCAGGAGAATTGAGGGCCCATTGATTATTCAGTCAATGCACTTTTCGATCAAAGTGTGAACCACTGGAATAATTTAAGCAGGAACACAGGACGTCCGTAAGTGAAGTGGCATGAAGAAGAAAGCAGTCGTTATGAATGTAAGGAGGGAAGTGCTGATATTTACATCCTCCAGAACAACTCCAGGGAGACTTGGAGTTGGTTTTTCTTCCCAGATATTGAGAAACATTTACATGCACACTGACTTCTCGGTTGGCATATTCAGTATTCCTTTCCTGAAATTAATTTGAATCACCATAACCTATTGTGAATGAGGTGGCTGCTACTGAAATGTCAGAGCATGTAAATGAATTATTCAGAATCCTTTGCTTTTTTTGTGTCCTTAAAGCTCCACAGCTGGTAAAATTGCACATATGTGAAAGTTCAGTCATCTCTCACCATCAGTATAGTGCGTCACTACACTCCCACCTGACTTGAAACAGCTGTGAGATTCACAAAGCCACTGGCATGAATTTCTAAAGATTTGCCTCTGCTGTGACTTCATGTTTGTTGGATGGCTTGAGAACACCATACGTTATAAATGCTACTGGCATGTTTCCCGGTGCACAACAAAATAAATCATAAGGAGTGGATGTTTGAATTCATAGACAGCAGTACAGATACGCCGCTTTATGCCATGACACAAACTAAAAAGATAAAAAGAGTTTGTAATACATATGCATTGTACATAAATGCAGACACACACAGTCTATGGTTTTGAACCGATTAAATTAAATAATTAAATAAATATTTCTAAGCTACAACTTGTAAAGTCTACTTGATACTTTCTCATTTAACACACATACAAAATAATGATAATAATTTGTGGTTATCGTCAGTCAAATTTATGTTGCAATGAATTGTAATTAAGTAGATTAATAAATTGAAACATCATGGATGGTGATAACTCTTTGCAATTTTTCACTGAGAAACTCCTTTCTGATATTACTTCTTTTTGGGGGGCGCAGCATTGGGGAAATTGGTGATCATCTGTCCATTTTGACCTCTAAGAGACACTGCCACTCTGGGATGCTCTTTTTATACCCAATCATGTTGCCAATTGACCTAATAAGTGGAAATTTGGTCCTCCAGCTGTTCCTTATATGTACATTTGACTTTTCCAGGCTCTTATTGCTACCTGTCCCAATTTTTTGGAATGTGTAGCTGTCTTGAAATCCAAAATGACCCAATATTTGGCATGAAATTTCAAAATGTCTCACTTTCAGCATTTAATAGGCTATTTATATTCTATTCTCCTTTTTTATTCACAATTTGTACAGTGTCCCAACATTTTTGGAATCGGGTTAAATATATACACGTGTGTATATATATTTATAAAACTGTTAGTTCCATTCCTGGATTCTGATTGGTCAGCAGCTGTTCTTTATTTACGATACAGCACAGCTATGACATGTCACCCAGCGGTTCTGTGTATCATGTGTAACAACATAATTGTTACGAGTTGGTGGATATATCTCACTCTCTCGCTTGTGATCAGGCAGGACTCAGAGGCAGGAGTGACACGCAAGTTGAACATTTATTGAACAAAACAGAACCAGGAAACAAGGAAAACATGAAAACAAAGCAGAGACTAACCCTATGAGTGGAAACGTTAACATCCGACAAAACACAAGACAAAGGGCATGGTTTAAATACAACATACAATCAGAGACAATGGGGAACACCTGGACACACACGGCTGAACACTAATGAGTGGGGTGGAGTCACAAACGAGGGACAACATGAGGATACAAAAGGTAAAAACAAGCACATGGACAGCAAATATACACACAGGCATGAGACACAGGACAGGTGTTACATAGGAGCGGCTTCCAGACACTAGAAACAAAACAACAACAACAACAAAAAAGTTCTGAGGGCGGAACAGCCCACCTGGGCTCACCAGGCGACGTAGGTGCTCTCCTGAGCCAACCAAACAGTTAATTCGCCTTCCAAGGTGGAGCAGGCGGCGGAGCAGCCCACCTGGGTGGGATCAAAGGAGGCGACGCCCTCCAGGGCGGGGCAGACGGTAAGGATGGCCATGCCTTGCAGTGCGGATCAGGTGGCGGGAACAGACAGCAAGGCCATCTTCCAGGGCATAGCGGATGGCAGCAGAACCCCTCTGGTTCGGCCAGACGGTGACAGCGCCCTCTTGGGGCCACCACACTGACATTGCACCCTCGGGAACCACCCGGTCTTAGCCAACACCCTTCTAGATCGACCAGATAGTAAGTACGCCCTCTGAAACCAGACCGACATTGAGTGCGCCCTCCTAGACCAAACTGACATCGCCCTCTGAGACTGAACAGACTGACCTGGTGCCCTTCGTGACCAAACTGACAATAAGCGCGTCCCTTCGCGGTTGGACCGATTGTGGAAGCGCCCTTTGGGACCAAACAGAAAGTGTTAGACTCTGGTAGACAAGCACATGGACAGCAAATATACACTCAGGCATGAGACACAGGACACAGGTAGACAGACTCTGAACCCTCCGGCCCGTGACCCAGCCACCTCCGCGTGTTGAGCAGCCACGAATGGGGGCTCTGGAGAATCTACGGCAGATACTGACTTTGGTTGACCACCACTGGCTCTAGCGCTTCTGGCAATGACCGATCTGGTTTACCAACCGGCTCGGGTGGATCCGGCCAACCTGAGTACTGATCACAGATTCTGCTGGATCCGGCCACTCAGGATCGGGATCACAGACTGGGTCTGGCGGATCCGGCCATTTAGGATCGGGATCACAGACTGGAGGACAACATGAGGATACAAAAGGTAAACACAAGCACATGGACAGCAAATATACACTCAGGCATGAGACACAGGACACAGGTAGACAGACTCTGAACCCTCCGGCCCGTGACCCAGCCACCTCCGCGTGTTGAGCAGCCACGAATGGGGGCTCTGGAGAATCTACGGCAGATACTGACTTTGGTTGACCACCACTGGCTCTAGCGCTTCTGGCAATGACCGATCTGGTTTACCAACCGGCTCGGGTGGATCCGGCCAACCTGAGTACTGATCACAGATTCTGCTGGATCCGGCCACTCAGGATCGGGATCACAGACTGGGTCTGGCGGATCCGGCCATTTAGGATCGGGATCACAGACTGGAGGACAACATGAGGATACAAAAGGTAAACACAAGCACATGGACAGCAAACATACACACAGGCATGAGACACAGGACATGTGTTACAATAATCAATAATACAGCATAAAACTGTTCCGTTTATTATGTATTTTGGCAAAATTAAATGTTTGTTATTTATTTAATAAAGTATGAGTGACCCCTGCTGGCGTTATGTTGCATCTTTCATCTTTAAGAGACCACACCATTCCTTGTATAATAAAAACTTCTTGTGCATGTTTGTTTGATAGCCAGCAGTTACTGACGTGTAGTTGGAATACTACTTTGTCTATTAGTTTTCTGTTTCAGGTATGATTATATTTTTTCACCAGTTTACACCGTAATGATGCTTGCAATCTCGCGCTATGCTTCGTGTCAACACCCTTTAGCTGTGATTTATTCACGATACAGCTCAGCTTAATTGCTAACTTATATACATATACACACATATATGATATATGCACACACAACATATTTTTCTGAAATATACAGGGCCCGCTGGCCGATGGTGGGTGATAGTGCATCGCGCTCCTTGAGCCACACGAAAAAAGAGATGAGAAAAAGAGTCTTATTTTGCTGGTCCTAGTCTGCATATTACTGTACCAACAGCCTGAATGTCACTTTCCAACCTAAAACCTGAACATTTTTTTTTTCAAATTTTGGACCCTACAATGCATTTCAGTGGGCACAGGGAGGGCTCGCCCCAACGTGATTTCGTAATACACACTGTACGCAATGTGTGCTTGAAGATGTACAGCACACACACGGGTAGCGAGACCGCCAGAACGACATCGACAAAATGGCTAGCAACTTGAACTCCATCATGTCATTGAGCAGATATCAAAAAAACTGGGGAAAACATACTGCCGCGGATTCCAAATTTATACTGAATATGTTCTGGAAAGATTTGATTAACTACAGTTTTAATATAAGAAATAAAAAGTCTTTAATTGTAAAGCAGTATTGTTTTTTTTTTGTTTTGTTTTTTACTCTTAGAGGGCAAACTAGTTGATGACAATGTGTCTCCTGATTGCCATGGTGGAAGTTTATTTCTCAGTGTATTTGAGACCCTTGCGATAAATTTAATATAGCTATTCAAAATACTGTACAGTTTGTACAGTTCATGCCTGATGTTGCCATCTAGGAACAGGGAAACCAAATCAAACAATGCAATGTAATGCTGTAAAATTCAAAATCTGAAATATATCATAATTTTACCCATTAAATCTTTGCCATTAAATCTAAACCCATTATCTTTGCCATCATCGGAACAGTTGCCCCCCAGAGATATTTGTCAGCAGTCGCCACTGGAAATATATGTATTTATATTTATACATACATATATACACACACACACACACACGCATACATGAATTGATTAAAAAAATCTGTCAGAATTTTTTTTTAATAAAATTATTATACTTTGTGCATTAATGAGTGTTTGTTGCTTGTATTTATTGATAGAGTACTTACTGTAGTTACACTGCCTCAAAAGACAAAATACAAAAAATAAAAGCAAACTGAATAAAGCTATAACATTTTCCTTTGCTTTTGATCTCTCTTCATAAGGTTTCTTTCAAAGTCCTCGAGCATGTTTTCTTATGCTTTCATGGTAGACTGAGATTTCAGGCATTGTTGAGCTGGTTTAAAAATTTCATAAAGGGAATACGAGAAAACAAAGAGAGTGGGGTTAAGACAGGATGCTTCCCACCCAGTCTAAGTTTAAAGTATATTTCTTTGGAAATGGCAGGAAATGAAGCCTGTCATTTATGTCTCTTGTGTTGCTATTGACGTCTCTAAAGTGCATTTACAGAGTCATCCCCCTGACATGAGAGTTAACACTGGCTCTGGAGCTACGCGTGTGTCTCCTGGTGTGTAACTGCACCCAGGTGAATTGGAACTAAGCGTGTTCACTTCTGCCACTTTAAATTCTCTTTATATTACCCTACATTGCTGAAATATACATGGCCGACTGGTTAATGTGTGTCTGGCTGTCTCTGTGCATCGCTGTCACAATGTGCCCCTTTCAGCGATTTTTTCTCTAGGGGTTTTGGTGAACTGGACCATCTAATACATACATTAAACCACATAAAGTCTACGTTGTCAGACCTGAAGTGTAAATTGACATATTTTATGCATGCTATATAAAAATATCCAGATACAAAGTTCTGGAAAATTACACAAACAGGGCAGATAATATTATGGAATGTGACCGACTGACATAATTTGACCGATTTGTGGACCACGTCTTTATAAAAATAAATAAATAAATAATTCGAAATCACTCACTTGATTTACTGATCTAAAATGAACAAAATTACATAAGAGTCACCATTATACTATAAATTATATTTTTATAGATGGATTAGATTTAGTTTTTTTAATCATTGAAATCGTATATATATATATATATATTTCGCACAGCGGTAGATTAGCAGTGATTTTTAATCATTGAAATCATATATCTATATATATATATAGTATATATAATATATATTTACCGCACAGCCCCTTTCGAAAAAAAAAAAAAAAAAAGATGAAGAAATAAAAATAAAGAAGATCCTTGAAAATCATTGGCATTATGCCTGTGAGTCTGTCACAATCCAATTATTCTGGCTGTAGCTCACCATTCCTCAAATCCTAACTCTCTGCTGCGGTTCATCTACACCGGCTAATCTAAGATTATGTTTTGTCTGTATGTTTCCAATGTGACTTTCATTTATTTGGAACACACAGCTAAAAACCCAACAGTGGACCTAGTTACCGTGCTGCTGATGAGCTTTACTGCAAAGTAAAAGGAAGCGCTTAGCTGGCATTACTGAATAATAAATATGCATGAAATTGCATTTAAGATATCTACAGCATCAACGCACAGGGTGATGAAAGGTTATCGCAAATGACATTGACATGGGCAATGTTCACATCTGCAGTCATAATCAGCATCATGTAACTCCTGTCAATACCTCCTGTCTGTTGGTGGCATGTAACTTCATCTATCACAAAGCCAATAAGTTCCAGCTCTTTCGAAGCCTGTGTTTAACAATGAAAGGTCAAGAGGGATTGATAACAGATCCATACCTTATAGTTTTATGAGAGACTGCTGCCTGTGCATTAATTGTGTATCTTACAGTACTTTCAAGGTCAAATTGGTCTAATAATCTCATCTTCAATATAGTTTAAATCTTCCATGCTAGTATTTGTCATTCTACACTCCACAGAAAATGGAAAGCCGAGATTTAGAAACTGTTTTGCATTACACATCAAGCTAGCTGGCTGCCTGGTAAAAGACTTCCAGATATTTCCCCCACTTTCTCTTTCTCTGCCTTTTTACTTCACTTGGAAATCACTTAAACCCTTTTAGCTATCAATGGCAACCCGTGTCAGGCAGCTCAGGCAGCAAGTTTGCGCCCTTGGGGCCCAGAGAGATTGGCTTCTCTGGAGCAGCGCGATATGGACTACCGCCCAATTTTGTTGGCTAATTAGCTTTGCTGTGATTTCGCTGCCCCTACCTTATCGGCTCAGGGGCCACGTCTGTACTTCAGTGTGTGTAGTGTAACAGTGTGTAACTGACTGGCTGCAGAATCAGAGGTTATTTTGCGGTTATTCAGAGCTAATGTACATGCGCACACACTACATAAAAACAAAGTACTTAAAGGAGTCATACAAAGCTCCGCTGACCCCGCCTATCTTTTCAGAGGCACTCTCAGAGGATCTTTTTTTAGCCGTATTCATAGTGAAACTCGCTAATTAGCACATTATTAGGAAAGGCGATTTGCAAAGATTCATTAAAAGACATTAGACTCACTGCTTCTGTAGGTGAGGCTGGATCATGAATGATTTGCGAGAACATAAACGCATTTCGGTTGATCAAGGGTGTATTTCCTTCAGAACCAAACGTAACTTTACTCCTCTCCATCTTCAGTCACTCAGATGTCGGGGGTAAATGACTACTGCTCTGTTCATTAATACATTCCACAACAAAAACCCTCAATCTCTTAGGAGTCTTGCTTGTCTCTGCGTCTCGGTCTGATGACGGATCATTCAGGGTGGGTCTGAGGTAAGACACCAGTTCAGTCTGTGTGACACGCTGCTGTCAATCAAATATTGTGGGAGTGGTGGCACTCATTCTTAATTTCAATCTCTGAAGACACACAAACAATAATAGTTGACTTTGATTGTGCTAAAAACTATTAACTAAAAAAGCTAGAATAAGTACAACAGCACAGGACTTAAATACTACACAACAACATGTTACTGATGTTCAGAAAAGCCTCATTTAAACTCAAATTGTAATAAGCCTTCTAAAGGAGATAGGTTTTTAGTCTTGCTTTAAAAAGTGATTGTATTCTGATTATTTTCTGGCTGGCAGACTATTGCAAAAGTCCTTAATAAACTAGCAGAACAATTAAATGAAATGATTACTATAACAAAGCTGAACAATTACTCAGTGCTTTGAAATAAAACTCACAAAGAAGCAGGTGAATGTATCATGGATTCAGTTATGTATTACTTTCAGAAATAAATTAATTTGAAGTAGTTCGACTAGCAAAGGATGATTTCGCCAGCGGGGGCTATCTGGCTTATGCTAACTACCAGAATCATGACCAGTTGAATACACAGCGGTTTTTCACAGCTAAAAAAGCACAAACAGACAAAATACATTTGTATGTTATCAAAACCACAGTAGGCACCAAAAGCAGAGATCTAAGGCCTACACTATAACAATCAAAACGTCTTTACAAACAGAGCAATATCAAAGCAGACACTATAAACAGCACAGCAGGCCTAGAACACACAGCAAAAGAGGGATACAATAAATAGCTGCTCGCCATACGTTCTCTGTATAGCTGAGGAATGCATCACAGTTGGTAGCTATGCGAGAAAAGTCACATAATCTTTTTGAGATAGTCTAAAGCGCGTCAAAGTTGTGATAGCCATACAAATGACGAAAATATGTATTTTGTTTTTTGTTTTGGTGTTAGGCTAATGATTAATTTAATGTATTCGAGATAGCCTACAATTCTTTCATTTTCATTTCTAATTTCTGGAGCCCTGCACATGACATTCAAGAAAAAAAATGTGCACACTATATTAATTAGTTTATAATTCATTGATATAATAATTTGAGCTGCTAATTCGTGCGCACAAAATATTTGTAGCCTACTTCCTGTCAGTTATGCATTCCCATTGTCAGGTTCCGTGTTTGTTTCTGTCTGTGTCTTAGTTCATGTTTGGTTCGTTCCGTGTTCCCCCCTGTCTTTTGTAGAGTTTTGGTCTCGTCCATGTCCTTGTTTGGTCTTTCCGGTTGTCTTGTAATCAGTTCATTCATCACACCTGTGTTTCCCCA
>JAUMHI010000012.1:2420877-2442419 GCA_032359435.1 Enteromius unitaeniatus
CAATGACAGGGGGGAAAACGGGACAGACCAAACATGAAATCAAACGCAGACAGACACGGAACATGAAACAGAAAACGTTACAATTGGTGAAGGGGCACTATATAATGTGTGTCAATATATACACATTATATTTAAAAATGTCAATTTGTTCTTCATGCACAGCATTTTATTTGGTACTTTTATGGTGTTTTCATGGTTGTTTTGTGTCCTTTTTGTGTCTTGGAATCTCCAGTTCCCACTCAATTCCACATTTGAAAATGTTTATTTGACATATAATTCCACATTCAACCGTAAACATGTATATGTAATATTTATTATTTCTAAATCAAGGATTATGTTCCATGCATTAAGAATCATTTTGGTATCCGAATCCAACAGCATGCAATGGCTGTGATCTTTCTGGCATTGCTTGTCTTCACCGCACACACGCAGCTTTCACACACACGTATAATCTTTGGATCACGAAAAGAGGTCAAGGTCATCTTGCAGTCTCAGTGAGAACCCTACAATTAAATTCTAGCTGCCTTTGGCATCTCTGTCCCTCAATATGGCTTAATTTCTTCAGTTGTTAATATTGAAATGTGTGCTGTGAGTCTGGGCCCACTGAAAGTGTGCTTCATGCATTAATAAGTCTCTCACTGAGCAGCATCTTTGTTGTTTAAGCTCCTTCCATCCTACATGAAAGGGCATATTTAACTTCACATCTTACTCAACCTTTCAATAGAAGAGTGATGGGAATTTCGGAATCATTATTTCAACCGGTTACACATTCTGAATCAATACCAAGAACAAAGCTTAGTCTGACAAGATAGTTGTATAATGGAGCACTTGTGTAAGGTTGACGTACAATTCTATCGCTGAAAAGACCAGTGAGGCGCGAGCGCAGAGGTGTTACTGCCTGCCGAGTAATGCTGGGTTAGTGGATTGTTTGTGTTCCAGTTAGAGTGTTTGTGATTAACAGCTATTGGAGTTAACGAGTCAACCACTTTGGTCTTGTTTTTGGGGAAGTCTCAAAAAGTGGCCATTAGCATTTTCAAATAAACACAGACAACTGCCAGCTGTATTCTAGATGCTGAATTCGAAACGTATTGAATTTTCACTCATGTATGTAAAGCAATCAGATTTTCAATTCTCTACATGCATATTTGCTTAGCTAGTGTAAAATTGACAGAATTTGATTTGTTTGCTCTGCATGACATGTATGACAATTGTGTGAATTAAAACAGTTCAAGATGTGTGTGTGTGTTTGTTTTTAATGTAAGCATTAATTAATAGATTTATGAGGAAACGTGTAAGTATTATCTGAGCAATATCACACAAATAGCCATGCCATATGGCTGTATATCAGCATGAGGCTGCATGGCTGAAATGTTTATACTGTGTAAATACACACAAAACAATAACTGCATGTCTTCAAAACCCCTCCTTTGTCCAAATGACCCTTTTTGTTTTACCATGGATTCGAATCTCAAGCTGTCTGCTGAGCTCAAGCTAGTGTTACTAATGCAGAAATGTCACTTCATTGACAGGGCTGATCAGTGCATATGTTGGTTGCATCTTGGTTGGTACACATAATGTCCCTGTTTAAATTAAGAAAGAATGAAGCTGTTGGTTCAATTGATTCGAAGCTTAGAAAAGGTTTGTTTCTCCCAACCTTAGTTTACAACAGCTCTGCATCTCTTTTAGTACAAAAGTCTTTATGGCTGACTTGTAAAAACAGTCTCTTATTGGCATCTAAAGGCAGAACAATGTAACTAAAATTACCATAAGGAACATACACACCATTTCCTACTACTAAATACTATAATTAAACACTATTATTGTTTACTATTATTTATATAAAAAACAACAACAGGCATCATAACAGTTGCTTGGTAATTCAGGCCAAAATACAAAGGCAATGCTGACATCTGAGATTTTGCCCTCAGCCAAAAGGATTTGCTCTAGAACAAATAATGAATGAATAAAGCTAATACTGGGGCTATTTTGTAACGCATCAGTCATGTGTTATTTAGTGTATCTTTAGCTCAATTAAATGCAATAAATTAATTGTTTAAATCCTCTCTCAACTAATATTGCAATACATTTGTTACATTAATTAATCTGTTAATTAATTTAAATACAACTGTAGTTCATGTTGTTAGTGTCACGCTCCCAGGTGCTACATCAGTTCTTTGTTTATGTTGTCATGTTAGGTCCATGTGCTTTGTGTTTATTTTCATTCGTTCTCCCTCATGTGCTCCTGTCATTTGTAAACCCCGTCCCAGTCCTTAGTGTGTAATTGTCTCCCCAGGTGTTGTGAGTTTTCTTGTAAGTAGTTTGTGTATTTAACCAGTTTTATTTCAGTCCTCTGTATCCTTTTTGAATGTTTTGTCCCTGCACTTTCGCGCAGCCTGTTTTTGCACTTTTTATTATTAGATATTTTGCACTGAAGTCCTGCCTGCCTTGCCTCTGTCCGCTGAGAAGCGGGATCGTGACATCCCTCGCTGCAGCCCAGACGCAAATGTGACAGTTAGTTCACATAGTTCATGTTAGCTAAAACCTAACATTTTAACATAATAATTTTAACAAAGTAAACTTTGGATTTTTATTGTGATTTGTAATGCTGTAATTAATATGAACTGAGATCAATACATTTTTTGTGTGTGTGTGTGTGTGTGTGTGTGTGTCAGTTCATACTAACTAATGCGGTTTAATTAAAAGTGTTATCAGTTTTTTTTTCTTTGCAGTTGAAGCAAGTAATATAAAGGGCACAACATAAATATATGGTATACTGTAGCATTTCAAGGCTGATAATTACTTACACGGTAAGCCTGTTATTTAGTTTTCTTGGAAAAACACATGATCCTATTCAAGCAGGATTAAGGTGTATATGAGCAAAATATGTACGTGTGATGGTGTATGTTGGGAAAAATAAGAAAGTTTGTGTGTGGTCTTACATCAACACGACAGTTCCTAACCAAAGGTAAGTGTAGCCATGAGAGATCCTTCAAGGAGAAAAAGCCACTTTAGAAAAGAGAATAAAAGGGCTTGGAAAAAAAGATAGGTAGAAAGGGAGAGGGAAAAACAGAGAAGCGCTAAGCAGCACTTCACCAAGCCCCCTCGTGTGACCCATTCCCACTCAAGGTGATCATGGGTCAGGACAGAACTCAAAGGAGGCGAGGCAAAGCTGGCCCATGGCCACATAAAAAACAGTGCCTCTCACTCCCCTTCCCCCTGCTTCCATTTTTATCCATTTCTTTGTTCAGCGGCAGGTCAGCTTTGAAGCCTTTGCTTTGAGAAAAAAAGCAGCATCCTTGAGCAGATAACATTTCCGCTATTATCATTTATTCTCAAAGACTACACACTGAAGCACTTGCTATAATATGCTGTAGAATGTTGCCATATATAATTATTATATACTTCATAATATTTTGCTCTAAATGTAGAATTGTCCTAAAGGAATAGTCAACAAATGACCACCTGTGACTGTATGCTAATGTGGTGCTCTATAACTTTAAAAAAAAATCAATACTGAATTTTATTTTTTTTGTTGAAAAATGACAACCATTAAAAAAATTATAATAAAAATAATACTTTGAAGAAACTCAACCTTTTGTTTTAATCTTTTTGGAGATATTACTAATGGGTTTAAACTCATTGACTCATTTTTATATTTACATAATTTGGACGGATAAGCAATTTTTAGTGTGGAAGGCACTGAAGTTAATAAAGTTAATCTATAATTGACCTCCATACACTTTAATCTAAAATTACAAATAAAAAGGTACTTTATGTCAGGTTCTTTTGTGCAAATCAGATCTTTGCTGCAGAGCCTGAATTAGCCATTGAGATTAGCCGCAAAAACCTGCTCTCAGAGGACTCTTGGTAATGAGCATGCCACGTGCCGTGCCCGGATGTCAGAAGCCAAAAACCCAGCCTCATGGGCAGACACTCTTCACGTGTCAGGGAGCTAGTATCACTAGGTTGTGCAGGGGCTGATGCTCCAGTAATTGTGTCCACGGTAGTGTTGCCGAGGTGTGAAATCACTGAACGTTCAACAGAGCGAGACAGAAATAGAGAACGGGGAGGGGGGGCATGCTAGGTATTAACCTGATCTCTCTCATGTCAGGACAAGTTTCTTCAGGTACCTACAAGGCCTCTGCTGCTGTAAGGAAGATAAAAAGGTTGTTATTGGAGTGTAAGTCTTAATAAATGTTGGGGTAGAAAACTAGTATAATGTTAATCTCTGTGATAAAGACTTCCAGTCTAGAAGTTTCCTGCTGTTTTGAGAGCCACGGCTGCCTCTGGACACTGTTAAAAGTTACAAGCTTCTCAGAGTCTGTACATTTGTCTTGTCCCCCCTTTCTCTCATCTCTCCGCACCTCTGCTCTCCGTCTCTCTGATGTAGTAGATGTTCTGAAGGTAGGTCAGAGGGCTGAGAGCACACGCTGGCATATGGACCCATGCCAGCCACCTGAATTTGTGCCAGCTTGGACAGAGATGAGACAGAACAGGTGATAGCGCGCACATACACATATACAGTTCTCAGCTGAACAGCTTATGAGATGTAACTACTAAGACTATAAGCACTTTGTAAGTAAATGGGATTTGTGTGTATTAGTCTTATGTATTTCAATTTTTTTCCTTGCCAGTCTTGAGTCTGCAGTGATTTTGACGGGACTGTGGGTTGTAAAGACAGTCCAGGGGGCTCTGACTGACCACCTGTCCCTTAGCCAAAGGTTGGCTTCACAGTTGCTGCCCAGCTGGCAGAGGTGGTGCTCGTGCCAAAACGGTATGCCAGGGAGGGGGAGCCCCCTAACAGGGAAAGACAGTGCGGGACCTTGCCTGTCACAATATGTGCTAGATCAGATTCCAGCTCTTTTGGAGTGAAACTCAAACCTGTGAGTTAGGAGTCCAAAAATAGCTGTTTTGGACTCCCTGAAAGAGCCCCTATTTGGAAACGAGTGAAAAAGGTTTAATAATGATAGTTTAAACATGGCTTATATATCTATATTTGACGGCTAATAAGTCACATTAATATTTAATATTAATATTATATCGTAAATAATGTAATAACCATTTAAGATTAAATAAAAATGTAACTTTACATATTATTTTGCTAACATAAATATATATTTTTAAAGTTGTTACTCTTACATTTGAATTCTTCAGAAAGTCTACAATTTATTAACCAATTAAATGTGTTTTTGCTCATTGAAAATCATAATAACATATTTAATGCATACAAATGCTCAAATTATAAACTCAATAGAGGTGAAATGAGCTCTAGGAAGAGCAGATAATGTACAGTGTATCAGTTCCTCTCCTTGACAAGCATGCCTGTGTTTGAACTCATTTCGTAGAGACAAACAAAACCAAGACAAATAGTTTAATTAATAAAATCCAAACAGTCATTGTTAGAAGTGACAGAAGTACATGAAAATAACTAAAAGTAAAGGATGAGATGGCATTGAACTAATAACACGTTGCAGTGGTTGAGCTTCATTCAATCATTCAATCTTAAGAAGTAATTGTGTTTTAACAGTTGCACATGTAAGCCATATGCACACCACTGGCGTCTGCTATTGATTAAGTGCAAACATTTGCACAAAAAATGATCTTACGTGATGTCCTTGTGTGATGCATATGCTGTCATATTTATCAGAAACATTTTCTCATATTTTCAACTGAAGCGTAACGTCTTTGCACAACTAGCATGCAAAGATAAAACCCCTTAAAACTGGATTCCTTAACACTTTTCCCATTGGTTAAAAAAAAAAAGAAAAGAAAGATAGCCACACCTCATACTCGCACGATTGGTTGAACCAGTGTTGCTACAGTATGTTGGGTAGGGGTTCTCAAATAAACACAGCAATATCGTAATTATTGGATTACACTTTATTTCGATAGTCCATTTAGACACTCTACTAACTATAAGTAACTTTGTAACTACATGTCAACTAGATGTCAACTAATTCTATTCATTTGTAACTACATGTCTACTAACTCTCAGAGTAGACTGTTAGGGTAGGTTTAGTAGAATAAGTTGACACGTACTTGCAAAGTTTCTGATCAGCAGTCAGCGTGTAGAATGTTGTGGACCCATGAAAATTAAGTGTTAGAAGATAAAGTTAAGCAGACAGTCTACTAATACTCTAATGACTGCTATCTGATATGTAGTTGCAAAGTTACTTACTGAATATCTAAAGTGGACTATCGAAATAAAGTCTTACCAGTTATTGTCGTAACTTTGGTTATAACTCAAATAACTCAAAATTCAGATTCCATTGAAATTGACATCAACAGTACAGAAAGAGGCTATAGAGTAGATTGAAGCTGATCCCTTATGCATGCCTAGATGACCCTGAGTGGAAGGGTCTGTGATCTTGGGGGCATCATTGGTCAGATGGCACATCGGACATTAGGACATATACTCAGTGCTTAATCTGCTCTTGGCAAGGGGTTAATGTGAATTTCTAGATGTCAGCTTTTATATAACTGCAGCAGACGCCCAGAAACACAGCGATTTAGAGGGGTAAACTCACACCTCTGGAATGCAGCTCCGAAGACAAAAAGAGGAAAGAGGAACAGTGTGAGCTCAAAGGAAGAGAGGTGGGGGTTCCTCCACATAAACACACTAATCATAAGAGTATAAAATACAAGTAATCATCACAGCCATTTCAGTGTGAATAAATATTGTGGATGAATGATTCTCTGCAGTGTAATACCCAAGCTTTTCCTCTCTGAGCAAGTGCCGCTGTGGGCTTGAGGCTACAAGGTGAATAAAAGAATTATGCTAAAACGTGTCCGTTCTCTGTGTAAAATGGCTTAAAGCAATGCATATCACAGCATTTCAGAATTCCATAGATGCTAGAGTCGTTTAGCATAATGTTCTCTCGCTCACGTTATCAAAAATGTTGGCGTTAGCATTGGAAAGGTGTGCAGACCTTAATTGTGCAATTCTCTTATTGCTGTGCTGGTGTCTGCGTTTTAAAAGACTGCAAGTCTTCTGGGTCCATGCTGACAGAGTCTCCAGGGTTTTGTTCCCATTACTTCAGGGATGCGTTGAAAAACGGTAAAATCGTTCCGGAATGAGCTGTGATTGAATGCAGCGCAAATGCTCCAATCCCACCGAGGCGCTGTGCGGGGGAACATGTCCCCCTGTTTGTCTGGCTGGCGTTTAGGGAAAAGTCCCCGGGGGCCCCGTGCACCTGCAGTGTCCCTGCCACCAATCCTTCAGTCCTTGGCACCAAAAAAAGCACGATGTGACAAAAAAAAACAAGTGGAAGGAAGAAAAATTGAAAGAAAATGGTGCTCTTGGAGTACAAAACTTTTCTCCTTTGCACACATTTTCTCTTTGTTTTTAATGTTTTGGAGGTGCTTTTTAAAGAGAATGCAGCTGGGAGGAGGACGAGGGGGGATAAATGTTCTTCCGGGCGTTCTTTCTCTCAGCTGTAGGGTGTTGGAGTCAGAAGTTTACCTGGAAAGTGCTGAGGCAAGACTACCCACACCTCCAACCGCCCTGCCCTTTCATTCCTGCACCCACGCACACGCTGCGCATCTGCGAACACACGCCATCGGATCTCAGCGCACGGTCTGTCGGCCAACGGGGGTCAACACCTCCAAGTAAACAAGACGCAATCTTTGGCTAACAGGACTCAGTCTCAACTTTCATTTTTGACAGCAAGCTCCCCGTGAAGGATAAAAGAGCAAAATACCAACTGATAAAGTGAAGAAGACGCTTTGTAAATAGAGGATGGGAAGGATGGAGAGGAACAACGCAGGAGGATGTCTGTAGGTCAATCCTCCAATTAGACTCAGAACTTCACAAAGTCATGGGCATTTTGCAGCGAATAAATTTTGTTAGAGTTCATATGCTTTTGTTCTTAAGGAGTGGTATAAATAACTCATTTGGACCTTGCTTGAAGCAAACAATAGTATTAGTTTATAGTATATAGTTTATTGTTGTACATAGGTTAGTTTGTAACTTAGAGACAGTTTAAATCTAAATTTACACACCATAAATGTGAATACATTTCTTATACGTTTCCAGAATATTCAGATATATTTGGTTGTTTTTATTTATCTCTAAATTTGCTACATTTTCCAAATGCTTTTCAGCTAGAGGATTTTTTGAAACTTCAAAAGAGTTATCTACGAGACCCCGAAGGGTCATGTCTGCATGCATTGACATTTAACAAGAGATCTTCTCAAATGAGATGCAAAGCACTTATGTTGGAATTTAAAACCTCTTTGCTACTGCGAGTTGATTCTGGCTAAAAGTTTACATAAGCCAACTATAATGTTTGACTTCTGGGTCAAAGGTGTCCGGAAGTACTCGCCCTATATTACAGTAGTCTTAGTTGCTTCTGAAGTGCTTGAACTGTTTTTAAAGGAGTAGGATGAGTTTGAGCGAGGCAGAAAACCACAATTCTGATAATTCTTTAAGCACACAAATTATATCACAAAAAATCAGCAATTTTGGAGTCTGTTATGCGTCTCCAGACAGGTGAGATTTGGAACCGCTCCTGCAGGTTTGCTCTTGGACACATTAGAATTCTCCACATTGCAGCTGTTATCCAGAGTTGTTTTATCAAGCCTTGTGAGTCATTTGCGAAGGCACACAAGTCTCAAGTACTAATTAACATGCCTCATCCCAACCCCTGTATTTACTCACTAAACCTAGATATCCCCCACTGATATGGATTGTAAACAAACATCCATATTTTTGGCAGAGTCTGTGTAGTAATTTCAAGCTTGACATATTTGAAATTAGTTCTGCTGCCACAGATCAGTGTCTGCATTACACAGTGCCATTTCCTCTCCACTTTTATTTATGCGGTTGTCATTTATTTGCTGTAAACAAGATTGTTTTTATCCACTAAAGGAACCCAAGGAGTGACCTCTA
Organism: Enteromius unitaeniatus; assembly: GCA_032359435.1. Classification (NCBI taxonomy): domain Eukaryota; kingdom Metazoa; phylum Chordata; class Actinopteri; order Cypriniformes; family Cyprinidae; genus Enteromius; species Enteromius unitaeniatus. The sequence continues at coordinate 2,429,768 of JAUMHI010000012.1, forward strand.
ATGTCTGTAATGTAATTCCCTTTCTAACATGTTGTGAAGTGCTATTTGTTCGTTTAGGCATTTAGAGTGCGGATATAAAACTGAAAATGCTAATTGGTGTCCAATTAGCTTTAATCAATGCAAGTATAATTATGGTAGAATATCAGGAGCGAGATCAGTGATCATTACACACGCAATCTTGCGCTTTTTCTGTCTAATTAAAATCAATAAGACAAGGCTTTGAACTTTGTATTGTATTTTTGTGCATACTCCTATTGAGGAAATTATTTTTCATTTTGGTTATTTTTTTATTTATTTTTTCAATCATTTATTAAAATGCTGATGTATATGCTACGGGAATGTCCAGATAACTTTTTGAGATATGGTCCTTGATATTCTGTGAAAGGTCACTAGGGTTTGTTTTCCCAAAGACCCTGTTGTGTTATTGTTCAAAGACAAAAAATCATAACATCTGTCATTCTGTTAATGTATCAATCATGTTATATCAATATACTGTTTATATCACATGTGTCTGTCTGTCTCTCTCTCTCAGACTCTCTGTGTAATCCTATAAATCTTCAAACTATGAACTGACAAGGCTTTAACAGAACTAGCATTAATTTGTTTCAAAAGTGCACACTACAGTATTCAATTCCAGTTGGATGAAGAAATTTTAACTAAAACGCAAACAAACAATAAAAGGGTTACATTATGCTTTCTAAATTCTGAAGGTAAACATTGTTACAGCATCCTGATGCAACTGCACTTTAATGACATGCGTGCAATTATAAGTACCCAAAAGCAATTAGAATAATAATAATAATATGTCAGTATGTTTAGCTTGTTAACAGTTCTTCCTATATTAGATTAGTTTCCACATGCAGAGCTGGGTTGGATGTGTGTGTATGCATGGCGAGCTGTTTTGGCTCCCTCTGTCACCTCACTATGTGCTTTTTTGGATGGACAGGCAGAAGGGTGAGGAGGTGCAGAGCTGCACAGATGGAATGCCAGGCTTGGGATGCAGTCCTGAAATTGGAGGGTGTGATGGGTGGAGACGGGGGCTGGAGATGGGGGTCTGTGGTTTGTGTCAGACTCGTGGCTGGTGGCCGTGGACACAGTCCCGTGGACGCTTTTGGCAGTGCGATCTGGATGCTCTCAGGGGCTGAAAAACCACAAATGAAAACAATAAACAATAAACTGGTCTCAGTAGAGCTGTTGCAGAAAGAGCAAATACAGAACAATTCCCAGGAAAGAGATAGAAAGTGCAAGAATACCGTTTCCCTAGTACCATTTATGGCTAGAAGGGATTTTCTTTCTGCAACGGCAGGATGGCCTGACCTGGAAGATGACACGCACACAGAAAAGTGCCAACACTTTCAATTTGTTAACTTTACTTAAAGGGATAGTTCACGCAACAACTCAGTCATTATTTACTGACTTTCATTTTGTTCCAGATTTGTAAGTGTTCTGCAAAACACAAGTAAGAAGATCTGAAAATGTGTAAAGGCTTAGATACTGTATCTGTTCATCGCACAAAATGATAATGATGCTACAGAAAATATATAACATATAGAAATAGGAAATTAGGGAGAGTAAAGTATTTCAGATTTTTTGGATGAACTAACCCTTTAAAACAGAAGTTATCAGAAATAATGGGATTTGTTATCAAAATATATCGTTTTATATATATATATATGTGACACATGACCACAAAACCAAACATAAGGGTCAGTTTTTGAAAGCTGAACAAATCAGTTTTCCATTGATTGAATGGTTTATTAGAATATGACATATTTTGGTTTTTCAATGAAAAAAAAAAAGTCTTCCCAAGTGAGAAGATACAAGCAGAATGTTGGAAAAGGATAACTGACATGTCTGTTCATAGCATTTTGTCTGACTAGTGGCATCACATCAGCCTTAACCCTCAGCCAACTGCCACAGATGCCCCGATCCCAGCATGCAGTTCATACGGTGGTACACAGCATGTGCGGAATTCTGGCAGTAGTGCCTAACGTAATAATCAACAAATGCCTCAACAATCAGACACTGTTGGTCATTTAATGCATAGTTTAAGAACAGTTTATTTTCTCTTGTCTAAACAATTGTCATTTTGAGTGTAATGCAGTGTCCAGAGCAGCCAATGTTTACAATGAGAAAAAAAAAAAAGAGAGAGAGACGACAGCTTGCTACCAAACATACTTCAGCTCTCCACAAACTATAATATTACGCTTTCTAAGACCGCCGCTGTTCCACTCTTGACAAACAACTGATGGCAGATATGAGAGTCTTATTGATTCAGCCTCGGTTTATTTACTCTGATATGAGAGTCTTATTGATTAACCTCTAAAATGAAGCCACTCGAAAGGCTAGACGTTTCCTCAGCGGATTGTCCCTCAATACTTCACATAAGTATACACGCCATTTCCATTACAGATTATTGTAAATTCCTTTTGATGTCCTGATTGCAATTTTAATAAGAAAGAACGCGTTTGCTTTATGAGTCATAAACCTGCTCGCTTCTAAGGCAGGAACCGAGCAAACATGCGCGAGGTCGCGCAAGTTGCATTTTCGATTGACAGAGATTGCGTTATTGCCTACCCATGCAGTCAGTGAAGGGGAGGAACGAGGGGTTGGAGGTCAAAAGGAGAAGACAAGGCTTTTCAGAAAGTCTTAAACAATCACATGCTCATGCAAGCATATACGCTCAGGCGTTATGTGAAAGACAGAAGCCTTGAGGATTGGGTTTCCAGAAGGAAATTGATTTGAGGGTTTTCCCGGTACGGGCAAATTTGCTAATCAGCCTTGCAGGTAAACAGTGGGAGAGATTGACAGCCTTTAGCCAGAGAAATATAATCGACGTGGCTTAAAGGTTTAGGCGTCTCAGACATAACAATTTGCAGAGTGCAATGGTGTAAATCACAATTAAATCGGTGGGTGTGGAGGGCCTGCAACTTTCCACATTAGGGAGGCGAGGCTCACGCCACGAATATATTGATGGGATTTTGTGGATGGGGAGCTTTGCTGTGGGGTGGCAGCCGTCGTTTGACTTACACAAGACAAGCTAGGAAACTTTGGCACCCGAAAAGTGGCTAATAGCGTGTCTCTGGGCTAGCGTGCAACTTTCAAGGGCTTTCTGGATTCTGAGAGGTGTACGCCACTGTTTAATCTCCCATCAGAGGTGCCGATTGACTGTGTCTTCACAATGACAACAAAGGCTGAAGGTGGAATGGAAATGGATTGGCACCACAAATGGAGCATCAACTGAAAGTGATTAAGGATTTTGGTATTGTGTATTCAGATGTTTTAAGATGCACCTGGCCTGCTGTTGGTCCAGATGTCCATGGCAAACCTGTGAAAATTCATGCCATTGTTTTATCCAGCACCTGCACAGATGAGTTGCCGAGAGACAGAGTCCTCATAACGATCTTGGCAGAACAATTACACAATACAATCTGCTTCCTGTTTCTCTGCTGAACAAACAGAGAGCAAGATTCATTGGGAAAAATATGTTTTTTGTTTAATTTTAAATGAACAAAAGCCAATGAACTGTATTTATTTTTTCTTTAATCGTCTCCCAAGAAGATTTAAAATTCCATTACCCCTGCATTGTCTCCCTTGGTAAGGGATGCAGTAGTTTTGATTGAAAGTCGACCATGGGTCGAGGTGTACTAATAGACTTTGAAGTGCTACTGTGTGTAATTGTGTTCCCAACCAAATAAACGGCAGCTTAGTACACATAATTGAATCCACCAACACTTTCAACTCTCTGAATATTTTATTATGGGATCTGAACAAAGTGTGGGGGAGAAAGGGAAGTGAGGGCACCACAGTCAGCGTTTGACTGACACCTTTCCTATTCATCTATTATACAGCTTGTTCCGGTTATAGCAAGGTTCTCATCTCGCTCCAGAATACCAAGTCAGATCTTCTGTCAATTTTTATAATCTTCATTGGTAATCAGGCCTGATAAGACTGATACGAATACCTACTGGGGGCTCATTAAATTAAGATAAAAACAAGTGCAATCTCCATATCACATGCAAGGGGCCTGTCATCTCTGATGTCTGACAGTTGCAGTTTTTATCTGCATAATAAAAGCTGCTGCAATCACTTCAGGTGACCCTGTGCAAGGGAATTACTGTAGAACTTCTTAAGATACCTTCCTTGATGGGGCATAATTTAAACAAGGCTTGAATTAGATGGGTTTTTTTTTCTAATGTAAAAACCATGAACATTCATTCATTAAATTCATCATAATCACACATATTTAATATATGAAGATAATTTTAAAAAGTAGTCAAAATACTAGCAGTAGTATGTTTTCTTATAATTGAACATAAGCTTTAACTGACATACAGTCCAACCAACCAACTTCAGAATTCTAGTCAGTAATTATAAACTTAAGACATATCTATTTTAAGACATTAAAGTATGCATTTTAAAATCTACGATTTCTTACTTTGACACCTCTCCATTTGTGCAAGGGTCCTTCTCCTTGTTTTTATCCACCTCACAAAACAGTGTAAAGATGTCTGTTATTTCAGTATGTGAGCAGCACAATGCTTTGATTTATCCATCTCTAGTCTCATGGATAAAGAGCCGAGGTCTGACACCTCCCCTCTGTCTGCTCTTCTCAGTAATGAGCCGGCACTCTTTGTTCAGAAAGAGCACAAGAGAGAGTGGGAGAGGGGTCAAAAAAGTGGAGGAGAGATCAGACCTGAATACAGAGAGAGAAAGGAAAAGATTCTGATGCCATACTGATGCAATGTGTATTTATGAAGCAAAAGAGAAAGACATTGATAAAGACAGCGCAGCGGAGTGTTTGAAGTTATCCCCCAGTGGTTCAAGTAGGAGAGGCATGATCGGCTATTGAATGAAATAATAAAAAACGAGTTCACAGTGTAATTTTTTTTTGCCACAGATGTGTACAGTAATATGCTTCAGGAGTCACAAGCTAACAGAAATTTCTATACAAACAATCCATTGCTCTTTGTCAGTGGAAAAGATAAAAATGTTTGACAGCTGTGATTTACTTTGTTGGTCTTTGTGATGTAATCAATGTTAAGCATTGGCTATTGCTGTTTGTCAAAAGGATAGTTCACCTAAAAACTAAACTGTCATATTTTACTTGTTGTTACACTGTCCCAAACCCACTAGACTAACTTATGACCCATAAGACTATTTTAAGACACTGTCCATTCAAAAATTAAAATTACTCACCTTTGTATTGCTGCAATCCCCTAGACTTTTGCTGATCCTTGGAATTTTTTTTTTAAATCAAAAGCACAGAGGAGAGAGCAAAACAAAACACCAGTCACAAATTACAAGTACAAAACAAGGATTTGTAAAGAAACATGTCAGAGGATTTCAATATAATCCAAGAGGACACTGGTTTTTATTTGCTGTAAACAAATCTTTGTTCTCGTGAGACTAGAATATTCTCACCGGAGCTTACCGCTGGAATGCCACTCTCTTGTGAGCTTTTTTTTTAAATAAAAATAAATAAATAAATAAGGATATTTTTTCTAGCACAAACACATAATTTTGCTTTGGAAGGTCTTTATTAACCCCTGCCATTATTTTACTTTGGTTGTCTTTCAGAGCACCTTTGGGGCTCCTCTCACTTTTTCCACATTAGAAATGTACATCTTTTTCCTCCCCCAATTTTTAAGGACAATCTGACACTTTTCAACAAGAGAAATAACACCGTGGAAATGTTGTCTGTGATTTTCCGGCTGAGTGACTTCAATGACGATTAAGAGCTGATGTTTTTTGGAAGGGGGAGATCATGTTCTGCGCAAGCTGTTGACAGGTGATGTATTTTGGGGAAGATTATGTCCTCTGGCACCTGGATAATCTTGTATTAGAGGTGATTAAACTCACAGGGGTCCTCTTTCTTCTTCTTGCAGGTGCCGCTGTCATGCCTGATGGGTTTCTGTATAAAATGCAGCAAGCCAGCAGGTCTCGGCTGTCGGTCCATTTCGCCGGCACAAAACCAGGTAGGGAGGTGGTCCTTTCTCTAGGCATATGAGCGTAAATGACATTACCAGGATGTGATGACAGCCCGCAGTCACTAAAATATTTGGGAGTTTGTTTCTGGTTTCGGGATAAATATGTTGTCTTATTTACATTTTCTCACTTCACACTCCGGTTCTTCAATTTATTTTCAGCGCCTTGATCAGTCATTCACAAATTCGAAAGCAGCAGTTGATATTGTGACATACTGTGAGGCCTTGTAGAGAAGAGTGCCAAATGATCATGTAGACAAGCAGCAAACATTTCAACTAAAAGAAAAACAAGAGTGCCGCTCTCACGCCCTGCTAAATTTCTCAACTTCTCAGGGGGAAAAAACACAGCAGTATTCTCAAGGTCACCATTCAGAGTAAATGTAAAGGGAAAACATTTTTAGCCCCCAACAAGGCCATGAGCATGACCTTATGAAAATTAAGTCTGACCTGTCAGAACAATTCCAAGGTAACAACCTGCGATTTCAGATGTCCACTTGACCTTTGCCTTTTAGCTGTACAGGCACCATGTGTGCAGCTGGCGTGTTTGACTCTTTTTTTTTTTATTTTCTGACTTTGTTTTGCATTCATGCTGTTTCCTGATTGCTATTGTTTAACAGATGTACGCTGAATTCCATATTATCCGATTGCTTATCCACCCTTCCCATAACACACACATACACATTCTCAGGCACTGTTGAACTTTCCAGTAGTGTCACCTTTTGGAGTTCTGAAAGGCACCCCTGTAGCCTGTGACAAAACAAATTTAAATGAGGACAGATGGAATTTGTTTTTCTCTCTCACTCTCTTCTTTTTGGTTGCTTTTCTTCCTTTCTTTCTCATAGCTCTCCCCTTTTTGATCTGTTTGTTATGCATGTGGGAGGTTGTGTCTGTTGGCATGAAGACAAAAGTACCAGAAGTTTCCATTTTAATATGGCACAAATAAAGGGCATCACAAGTGCCCACATGGGCACTCAGTATGAATAGAACATGAAGTTTTTAGCATGTTATTGCAGTAGAGAGAATGCTTAAACTCCTGTTTATATGGAGAGACCTTCACAGCTGACAAACCGGTGAAGTGTCACTCATAAAATCAGGCAGGTGTGATGTGATTTGTGCGATGAGTTTTAACACAGAGAGTTTTTTGACTGTAATTTTCCATACACCCAGAGATGGTTTTTAATTGGTCTGCTGAAAAAGTTTAGCTCTGGAAACTCATTTTCTCTTTGAAGAAATTTGTTCTGTATTTTATGCTAAATCAAACTACTATTGAATTGTAGCATGGACATAAAACAAGATGATAAAGCACTGAACACATTTTGCTTGCAATGTATTGCAGAATAATTTAATAAAGTTAATAAACTCAGTTCAATACACTGTGTACTGTGTGGTGTAGCTTAGTGGTAAACGTGAGTTATGTGGCTTTTAGTCCATGTCTGTTAAGTTTGACATTATTTATATGTTAGTTTACTCCTGAAACTGGCACATTTACTTTAAACAGAAGTGCACTTTTACATTTTGCAATCCTCTTTTTACTGCTGTGTTTATTTTTTCTTTTCTTTTCTTTTGGAAATATCCTCTAAATGTTGTCATGGTATATTAATGATTCATATTTTTCTTAATATTTTTAATTTTTTTTAACTTGACGAGAGCAAACTTTCAAATGTTTTGGATATTTTATATATTATTTTAACATAACATCTTTAATGTTAGCATGGATCATTTTGTGCACTTGTAGGTCACAACATATTATGGTCATGCTATGCATATTTGATTATTCACATATGTATTAGATGCATTTAGGTGAGTTAATTAACCTGGTACGAAATCACATCAATTTGCTGGTTAAATTGCCGTTCAGTTTATGCAGCGCAAGCAGGTCAATCCTTGGCATTATTGACTATAATTTAATTTTATTAATTTAAATGGTCCTACTATTTCTATTTTTTCTCCTTCAAAAACATGCATTCAATTTTGCAGATTTATTTGGTTTATTTATTTATTTTTTCACATATTTTAATATATATTAAGTTACAGCCTCATTATCTTTTTTTTGTCCTGCTTCCTCTTTCAATAGAAAATATTTTAGAATAGAGAAAAAAAAAATAATTTGTGAGGGCAAGTCATACAAAGACCAGGGCTGCGTTCTCCGATAACGTTGTCTCTTAGCGCTCTACGAAGACTCAAAATGTACACCTTAACTACAGTTAGACCTTTCCGCTCTTTCCTTCACAGCGGTATGGGAAATGTATTAAGAAAACAATGTTCTTTATAAAGCAGCATTTTAGAAATAGAAATAAATACGATTATGTGTTTTTAAAACAGCAGGTATGCAATCACATACCCTGACATGTGTTAATGTTTTCTGTATGCCGACACCCACCAGCCGTATAGCATCAACCTCGATTGAAGTGCATTAGCCTATAAAATAGAGTGCAACTTATTGAGTGTAAATGTTTTTTAAAGTTTGTGTAAACTCATCTTTCTTTATATAGGCTCTTAAGCCTTTTCTGTCAAGTGGTTCGCCAGCTGATGTGCTTTAGGACAGTAATTAAAAAAGCTAACAACCGTTAGTGTATGGAAACTTTATTAATGAAAACACTTCCATTCACTGGGTGTAGGCTATAACAACTTAAGTATTTTATGTGTAAAAATTTTAAATAAAGTAAAAATTTAAATTTAATACTAAATCAGATTGTATATTAAATGTTCATTTAAACTGTTATGTTAAACTGCGATGCAAAAAAGCTTTTTGCGTATCGGTGGTCACGTCAGCAGTGATAAGGTATAGCTAAGAGCGCTCCAGACCAACCTTATGAACGAATGACTTACAGAAGTTATACTTAACTAAGAAGTTTTCGGAAAACAGGTGCTAAAGATAAGGTACGTCTTGAGGTACAACTTAAGAACTGCGTAGCGTTAAGGTGGTTTTGGAGAATGCAGCCCAGCATTCTACAGATGAACTTCCCCAGCGGTTGTACTATAAGTTCTTTTACATAAAAAAGTGTCTCAGTGAAAACGTAAGGTAAATATAACAAAACAAAACAAAAAAAACAGTTTAGACACTTTTTTTTTCTCTCATTTGCAGAGTTGAACCCACTTGGTCAATTCCTTTAGCGATCATCATCATGTCCTTGACCAAAACACTTCCCCTCAAACTGCTTCGGGGGGCTGTTTCTGTAGCTTAATATGGTGATGTTATGGAAGTGAATCCCACCAGATAACAAATAAAGAATACCAAGGCTGTCTTCACAGAGTCATATGTATTCTTCAGGATAAGCATCTCACATAAAAAAGGACTGCTGGTCAAGGACAAAAATACTCTTTCCAATCAAGAACCCGAGCGCACTTTATTGTAATCTCTCTTCATTTTAAAGGACCACAATACGTTCCTTTATTCAAGCAATATTATTAAGGAAAATTATTTTTACATTTCTTTTAAGAGCTTCAATGCCCAGTACGCATAAGTAATTGTTCTCATGAACAGGATAACGACAGAGAAAAAAGGAAAAGCTGTGGGTCGTGCTCCAGGGTTGCTAACGGAAATACTAATCTCTCCTAGGCCTTCTGTCATGGACATTGAATTATAAGTTGTAGTTCTGCAGCCATGATTCTAGAATAAAATTTGGACACAAAGCAATATCACCCTGGGATAGAAAAGAGTTGAAGCTCCACTCTGTCCATATTTCTGATAGAAGCAAATCCACACATCGCACCAGCCTTTAATATCCATATCTTGAACATACTCCTCTAGCAAGCAGATCTTTATATCTTTTAATTCATTTTACCCTTTGAGGCAAAGATTTTATTTTTTTTTTCTGGGTGGTGGGTGGGCGAAATGGGCAATAAAAAAAGATGCATCTGTTTCTGTCTGCTCTGTAGTATGAGATTTGCATGAGGTCGCCTCAGTGAAAGTGATTTGGCGATATGATTTCCTCGAATGAAATGAAAGACTTGTATTCAAATCATTCTGTCTTCTCACCTTCAGGCAAGGGCTTGTCCCAGTTTGGTCGTGCCTTGGTTCTAGGCAGATCATCTAGAAATTGAGGCTATTTAATTATTAGCTTATTGAAACCTGAGTCTGACGCCAGCGCAAATGGGAAATTCTCCGCTTCTTTCTGCATTACAGACCTCTGTCCGGGCTAATAATATATGCTCACATAAATATGCATGATCACATTCTGATTGGACAATTAGCCTCTTTCAATCAGGGGAAATGCCAAGTAATGATTTTGATATGTGCAAGTGATTCCGAAACTGACGCCAGCGCGTCCATTGAGATTGCGCTCTCTCTTCCCGTGCGAAGAGTCATTACAAACACTGTTAAACTCAACAAGAGAAAATATATTCATGAGAAACCAAATAATGAAGCAAAATAAAAAAAAAATTGCAAGCGCAATCACGTTCCCAGGATAATGAGGGGAGATGCACCTCATTACGACATCTTAGGTATCCTCGATTCCAGCACCTCTGCCTAAACTCTGCTCCTTCTCATTTCCGTTCCTGTCTTTTAATCCTATCTCTCCATTTTCTGCAAATGGGCAGAGCTAATGCACTTTTGGGGCCATAACTCTGTCTCACTCTTCAGTGCCACTGATGATAATCTTGTTCTACACAGAATTTATTGCACATCTGGTTGCGAAAACACCCAATTAGAGCCCTTCTCTTCTGCATGCAGTCAAATGAGAGAGCGCACTGAACCAAAACACAACATATGGTGTGTATGTATGTGTGTGAGTGTGTTTCTATCTGTTTATCAATGGTACACACAGACACCAGCTGTCTGTCAAGCTTAAACTTGATCAAGCAGATGTGGTTTCTTCTCAATGCTCAGCAGGGCTATATATATATATATATATATATATATATAGATTCATTATTATTTTTATATATATATATATATATATTATTCATTCTAAAATGTTTTTTTTTTATTATTTGAATATGCTTATGGATTGAAAGCAGAAATCTTTTTATGCAGTTTGCCCATTCTTTTGCATGACAATAGCGTTTAGCTGGATCAAAAATGCAAATTGACTGTGCTTCTTAAGTAAAACTTGGCAGCAGGGCTTGACATTAACTTTTTTGCTCACCAGCCACTGTGGCTAGTGGTTTTCCAAATTTACTAGCCACTCAGCATTTTCACTGGCCACAATTTTCTTGTTAGGAAATTACATTTTATATGAATTAATATCATATCAAAGTCATATGGCCTATTTTAAAATAATAAGATAATGTTACCAATCATATGAAATGTTACCAATGTTACCCGTTACCAATCATATGAAATCACACACATCCACAAAATTGATAATTTCACTGCAAAAGAAACAGAAGCAGCATTCGGATGCATTTATTTGTAGCCAAAATATAGCATGAATACTTACACTTATAACAACATAATGTTGAGTTTGGTGTTTTAATTTACATGTAGTGTATAAATATACATGAAATCATGGGAAAAAAATATGAAAGTAGCCTACTATGAAAGTAAATCGCCAGTAGGTCAGAGCAAGTGACTATTTTAATAAATCATTCATTAAAGTCTACAAACGATTCGTTCCGACTAGAGGATGGATACCCGACGGGCTGGGCCAGGCCGGGTCTGCACAGATATTTAGAAAGGATGCTCGGGTTCTGGTCGGGCTCGGTCACATCAGCACATATAACGGCGCTTTTTACCCCGTGAGCACTAATGCTCTCATCTGTTAACATTAGCGATTGCCTTCCTACAGTTGCTTACTAAATACTATTTGTATTCAACCGCAAACATAGGCGAGAGCGAGCGTGCGTGCCGGCGCTCTGCTCTGCGTTTATCTTTTTTTAATAATTAGCCTATATTTAGACTATATATGTGTGTTCATGTTTAGATTTCCATTTGGCGGGTTAGCGGGTGCCAGTGTCAAGCCCTGCTGGTTGAAATGTCTTAATGGTAGTGTAAAAAACGCCTTTGCCAAAATTAGCTGTTTTCATCAAGCCATTCGATTATATGTTTCTTTAAATGCTAATGAGCTCTGCTAACCCAGCCCCTATCTTCTGTGGAGTGAGGAGCAGACTGTAAACATCCGCCACAAAACTGATAGACCAGAACATTATTAGGAAAGGCGATTTTCAACGAATCATAAACACAGGCACATAGACACAGGCACAATTTCCTTTAAGATGAAAGTAATATTAATCGTCTGCATCTTCAGTGGCTCAAATGTCAAGAGTAAATGACTGCTAAATTTATAATTACATCCAACCACAAAACACCTTGATCGCTTAGTCAGAGACATCTTATCCTCCCTGCACCTGAGTCGACACAATGGCAGACTGATGACAGCTCACTCAGGGTGGGTCTAAGATAAGACAGCCTTGTCAATTAACTATCGTGGGAGGGGCCTGTGCAGAACTATTTAATTCTGACAGGAATCTCAGAACAGTACGTTTTAGAGGATTTTAAAATAGGGATTTAAACAAACAAACACTAGGTGCTTTTTTATCATTATAGGATGGATATGTAAATTCACTTCCAACACACATTCATGTTCTAACAACTTATAAAGTGAATTCTGCATCCAATGACCCTTTTAATGCCAAAAGACGGGTTGCGCTGGCACAAGCTGTTTGTAATGAGGGAGAGCGGAGGCATGCAGATCCAAATGCAAACTTCTTTATTAGTGTAA
>JAUMHI010000012.1:2461115-2480800 GCA_032359435.1 Enteromius unitaeniatus
TAAACCATGGAGCAGAAACATTAAAAGAAGCAGTCCGAGTTTTAACAGGAGCAAAAACATCCAAGATCTCAGTTAGTCAACTATTAGAATAGGACATTAGAGTGTCTGGAGTGGAGAAGTCCGCTTTGTTGGAAAAGCTGGCCAGTTCATCAGCGAGGTTAGAGACATCAATGTTCTTAATGTTCCGAAAAGTGATACTATGACCCGTTTTTAACTTAAAAACTTTCAACTGAGCACAGAAAGACACTAAAAAATGATCTGATAGAGACAGGTCAGAAACAGTACAATTATAAGGAGCTAAACCAGAGCAGCAGATGAGGTCAAGAATGTGACCTTTAGAGTTAGGAGAGTTCACAAACTGCTGCAAGCCAAAACTGTCCAAGCAAGATAGAAAGTCATTTGTGCTTGCATTTCTCAGATTGTCCATATGAATGTTAAAATCACCCAACATGATTACATTGGAAGACATGGCACACAGATCAGTTAAAAGCTCAGAACGTTCAGATACAAAACTTGAGTTATTTTTAGGGAGGCGATAAATAGTAATGAGAATAGTCGGTATTGCCCCGTTTATCTTTATGGCAATACATTCAAAGGAGGAATATGTGGACACAGTCAGTTGTGATACTTTCCATTTCTCCTTATAGAGAATCGCATGACCCCCACCCCGGCCGGTAGCAAGGGATTTAGAAATAAAAGTATAACCCGGAGGAACAGACTCGTTCAAGTGAAAGTAGTCACCGTGTTTCTGCCAGGTTTCAGTTAAACAGAAAAAGTCCAACTTACGGTCAGACAGCACGTCATGTAGTAGAGGTCCTTTACCAGAGAGCGAGCGGATGTTAAGCAATCCAAATGACAGGTTGTTTTAACTGGGATCGATACCTGACGATCTTTTCAGATTAGAGAGAACGCTGTGGTCAACAATCTGCGCTGACCTCCGTGTTGGACGAGGTTTCTTCGACCAGAATGACCGTATTTTACACAAGTCATTAGTGCTGTAGGATCGACGGGATCCACGGTGAACATATTTCCCACGCTGCTGGCAGGTGATGTCTGGATGAAAGCATAGTGTTGATGGAGGATCAGTGAGACGCAGCCGAAGTTGGAGAAGTTCCTCTGCCGAGTATTGAAGCATCGACCCCGCAGGATGGAATAAGGCAGAACAAATAGCCCACAGGCAAATGATCCGGCCAAGTAAGTCGGCGATCTTCATGGTTGTTATTTCCAAGCTGGAGGCGCTTCCGTATTAGGGATGCAGACAGTCAACAGGCAGTCAACAGGTACACACAGGAGCATTAGAGTCTAGAAAATCGCTACAATGGGTAGCTAAAATGAGTACGTTGGCTGTAGTTTAGTAGCAAAGTCAGATAACTTGGGTAAAAATCAAAACAAATTCTAAAATAAAAAATAAATAAAATTTTCTCCCCAAGAGCAGCGGCAGCTAACAGCGCCAGCATTCACTCCTTTTTTTGCAGCTTCTCTGCACCCCCTCATTATTAAAGTAACTTTTATTCATCAATGAATGTACTGTATGTATATAGTACAACATACTGTACATATGTGGAAAAAGTGATACTTGGACTTAACTCAGCATGTGTCATGATGAGGATAATATTTTTTATAGTCCAGATGTATTTTACATGGAAACAAGCAAAGTTTTAAGATTTTTAATGAAAAATTAGGACTGAATGAAGAAGAAATATTCAGGAGTCTGCTTTATTTCTTGGTGACTCATTAAATAAATGGAATCTTCTTTGTACAGATGGTCGGTTGTTCTCGCCTTAAATTAGAAGCACTAAATGCTCTTTTTGTTCATGATTAAATCATACTGGAGAATGTGATCATAACATTTTACACAATCTTATGGCGTTTATGCAGCAGCAATTAAAGCTAAATTAAATACCAAGACATTCTTATTCTCAGACATATTTATTTCAACTTTTGACTCGTTTGACAACTTTTGAAATCGTTACCCTGGTTATATCATTTGTAATCAAAAGATTTTATTTAATTCGATTTACATTAGATTTTAGGGCCCCTCTTTCGTCTTTTCAGTTTTAAAGTTGTTCAAGAGACAATTTGCTGATTAGCGCAGTCTGTGAAATTCTCAGAGTGTCTCGTTTGGGTCCTGATCTCGAGGAATGTGGATACGGCCTGAGGAGTTATTTGCGTGCCTATTTGTTTGTTTGTGTTTGGAGCGTGTGATGGCAAAGCTGTGAATAATTGGGCCGATTTGTATTCTATTTACCAGACTCTGATAAAGGCCTCACAGGAATTCCACAAATTGATTAATTCAAACGAGGCAAAAATTTATCACCAGCTGCTGCAGAGCATCCCTCTCAAATGCATCAAAGGACCTTATTATAGGTCACACGAGAGGCCTCCAGGAACAAGGCTGAGAACCACTGTGTTAGAGAGAGAAGACCAGTACATGTACAGATGCTCTAGATTTGACCAAAGGGTGCAAATATAATGAGGTTAGTTTAAAAATTTAAAAAACTTTAAATTAAAAAATTTTATTTTGTTATTGCTTTTGCAGAGGGAAGACAGCTTTTCAGTTTAGATTAGTTCCTTAAAAAAAAGAAAAAAGAAAATCAATGAAAAAGTGCATTTATTGTATAAAAAAATACTGCAAAAAATAATTATTGTTAAAATATATATATTTCTTTTTTCAAAATGGGATTTATTCTTGTGATAGCAAAGCTAAATTTCTAGCAGTCCTACCTCAAGTCTTCAATTATTTTAATATGCTGATTTGTTGCTCAACAAACATTTCTTAATATTATCAATATTAAAAACCATGATACTTACTGTAATTTCAGTTTTTAAATAAAATTAATTTTGTCTACTTAATAAATATATTTTTAGATTTCTATTAAAAATAAATGTTATTTTTTTTTAACTGAAATAAATGTTGAAAAGAATAAAATAGAAATCTAGAAACAGAAATTGTATTTGTGAAGTTGATTAACTATGGTTACTGCATCACGTATAGTGTTCTATAATCATAGCTGTGGCTTGGATTTGATATATGGTGTGATATAAATGTAAAACGATATGACTTTTAGCTGCTCACTGAGAGGGTGACAGATGAAAAGCAAATAAGATGGAAATATATTGCTGATGAAGCAAACAAGTTCTAGCTGTCAGTTTTTCCCCCACATATAAAAGAAAGCCTAATTATCTATCTATCAATCAATACAATACAATGGCATATAACAAAAAAAACAGGCATATAATTTCCTAACATTGGTGAAATTCGAGCACAATCTAAACTGTATCTACTTCTACAAAAACATAACTCTTTAGTTGTAATGTTTTTGATTTTTTTTTCTCAGCAAATATTGTTAAGTACAATAAATTTGAATGAATTGTTTAATTAAACAGCTTGTCATTTGCTTACTAATGTGATATTATTAAGAGCCCTAGCATACTGCATGACTTTTGAAAAAGAGACATATCTTTGCAAATAAACAGGCAGATCACGGCAAAGACACACATGGTCACATACACACACAGACATTAGCCGGCGAACCTAAAGGCCAGGCTCAGGGCTGCAGTGCTGATGTACTCTCTGTGTGTCTGCCCTGCATCAGTTCCCTGTCTGGCAGTGGCTTTCGGTGACAGATGAAACAGGAAGCTCACCGCCAGTTTGGCCTGTCACACTGTATGTAGAGTTACTGCTCTGCTTCCCCAACCATCATCACTTACTTCTCTGCCAAATCAATCTGCAGAAATAGAGAGATAGGAGCATGGATGGATGGGACATGAGCAATGGTAAATTTCAATTTCATGCTGTTTTTTCTTACCTTTCATATTAATGATTGTGCAGGCTTGAATGTCACTGTGTTTGAGTTAGTATGCTGGCTTCCATTTGACCAGAGAAACTGTCTTTTAAGATTTATAAAGCTGCAGAGTTGGTGATAAAGTATTGAATTGCACAGCTTTTTGGTCATTTGTAATATGGGTGCAAAAGTTTGAGATCAGTACTGAAATAAATACATTTGTAACAAACTAGAGAGTATTTACTCATCATTTTGTTTCATAAACTCCAAGGGACAAAGCACATTCTTAAAGTTTTGTCTGCAATTTGTTTTATTTTAGCCATTATTAACTGATAATCTTAACTGTAACTGCAGCTATTCATTTAAATAGTTTGACGTCATGGGTTTGGCAATGAAAAATTTGACAACCAACAATTTCGATGTATGTGTAAAACCCGCACCACAGGCACCATATTTAATACATTTGCCACAGCAGAGGTAGAAAATGTCAATAAATAATAACTCTAAAAAGACATCTTGAAATCTAGTCATACGAACCACTTATGGTGCTTTTTATTTGTCATTTTTTACCTTTACAGGCTGTGCTCCCTGTGAAATGTCCTTTTTATGGAGAAAAATAAATGAGAATGTACGTTTAAAAATCATGGACTGGAGTGATTAAATGCACACACACACACACACACACAAATTCTATTTATTTTGAAATACTAGAAGAATGGAAAAAATCAAACCAAACTACTTCAATCCTGCAAAATCACTTTTTGTGTTTTCACAATTTTTTTGAAACAACACTATTGGGTATTGTACTTCTTTTCATCCTTATTTTATCCCTGCAATAATGTAGCGGTGGATTGAGGGAATGAAGTTTGTGTTGATAGTATGACAGCTCCGCGCAGATGGTCCTGAGATCAAGGGGCAAAAAACAGACAGTCCAAACTTATTTACGACCAAAGCAATTTTATCACAAAGCTTTGGACTCATCTCCCAGACTAGAAAAGAGCTTCTGTGTGGATTTGGAACAGTCCTCATTGCAGAACATGACTGTCCACTAAAGCATGCACTTCCACACAAACCCTGCCACAAAACGAGAATTGGACTTATGAGACAATACGTCTTCCAACCCACTCGTGGCAAAAATGTCTTTACGGCAAACTGGACTTCATTACCTAGCAGAAAACAAAGTCTCTGAGAAAAACAGTCTGTCTCAGAGAGAACATTGCTACAAACTCCCCGGAGGATTTCGACATGGATATCATTTAAGATTCCCCCAAGGATTTCCACATGGACACCGTTTTTGTTGTCCCACGAAATGTAATTACCTCCTTCAACAATCCCATTTGTACCACATGAAAAAGTAGAAGGACATGTGTAAGGTGTTCCTACATAATAAGACTGACTTTTATTGACTTAAAGTGCATGCCTATTACACGGGACACACTTGCATACTGTATACTAGATAAGGGAATCTGTTATTATGGGAGACATGAGGTATAACAAGCAACAATGGCATTTTCAGATAATGAAGTTTACACTGTTTTTAGAAAAAACAATCACACTTTGTCTTTTTTTCATAGGACTTCTAAATCAGTATTTTCTGTATTAAATATATATATATATATATATATATATATAACATGTATTGATTATGCCTTTCCTTTTTTTTTTTTCTCTTTCTTTTTGTTCATCCATTCCACTATTCCTTTTCACATTTATTATTACTAATGGTCTGCATTTGTCCAGTACGCTATGCTAGTATTCTAGAGCATTTTCAAGAATATTTCCAATAATTTTTCATAGATGTATGACATCAGCTCCTCTCAAGTACACGCAAGGTAGATAACTTTTATATCTTCATTGGAACAGATTTGGAGACTTTCTTAACAGTGGAAACCTTGCAGTCAATGGCCGTCAGAATGAGATTTCAAACAACTGATAAAAGCGCCCGTCCACTACAGAGTAAGCAAGTGATGCAATGCTACCAAAATGTAATCTACTGTACCTTAATGGCCTGATGGTAAATTCTCTGTTCTAAGCAAGCTTTCATTTTTTGTGGAATATTGCTTTAAATCACAATATTAGTCTTTATATATCTCGTCTTCTCTATTATTGCAAAAATCTGCTTAAAAATCGTTTAACCCCATGTTCTTCTACTGCCACAGACACATCAGTGATGAGAGTCACCAGCCTGACCTCTGAAAACATGCTCAGTCCATCAAGTCACTCATGAATCGACAAGCAGTACACAATGTGTCTGCATATCAAATAAAGCATTCAATTACAAACAAGGTCAGTATCACACCTGTATGATTAGAAACACATTTGAATAAAGCATTGCATATTTCATATTGACATTAATCAGGTCAGCGTTCCATCAGCACCAGAAGGCCACCAATCGGTTTTGTATGAGACGCATACAGTAACTGCTCAAAACACACTACGCATTTACAAAACATTTGAAACTGATTTTGATCGCAACATGCTAAAACACATGTTCAGAGACCGTTACAAAGTAAAGACGCGTCTCAGCCCCCAAATGTCTTGCCAGTTGGACCACCTTCCCCGTCTCACACGAATCCACCGACTCTCAGCCTCAGGAGATGAGGAAAAGTCAAGGAAAACGTGGCATGTCTTTAAAGCTGCAAGATTAATAAACCACCCACAGCTCATGTCAAATTGGAAATGGAATTCTGCATGTAATCACACGGAACCCTGGCTGCGTGCGAGCGCATGCGTGTGTACGAGGAAGTGTGTGTGTGTGTGTGTGTGCGCCGGTCCGTGTTCGGCTAGAGCCCGAGTAAATAGAAGCCAATAAAACTGCGTCAGAGGCGTACTTTCACCTGCGTATCCCCTGCTTGATAAATACCACGCCGACCAAAAGAAAATTGCCTGCAAAGGACAAGGTGACTAATTTTCGTGAGAAAAGTTATTAAGTTTTTTTTATTATTATATATTTTTTTCCTCCTCCCTCTCCGCTATGAAGGACTTACAGGTTGTTTGAATGAAAATGAGACCTGTTCAATAATACATAAGGCCTCGACAGAAGACCATTACCAAAGAATATGTTTTATGAAAGCCTGGTAAAATGGGATATATTTCCATGGTGGCATACATCTTTGAGACAAGATAAATGGCAGCGTGGTAGAGAAAGTGCCCACTGAGCTAATGCAGTGAGGCTGAAAAGCCTCTTTATGCGTAAAAAGCACCCCACGCACTAACTACAACCAATTCTGAACTCGACTCCAACACCGCCTGAGTCCAGTACCGTATTCATTATGGTGATTGTTTAGTGTACTTCAGGCCCGGGTGCAACCGTACAGATCACTCTGTGCTTGCTGATTTTGAATCGATGTTAGCATTTATTCTCTGAATTGCATTAATACTCATTATAAGCTAAATCATTTCAAATGAATGTGTTCAAATGAATAAGTTGCTTAAAAATGGATACGTGATACTTTTGTTACCATAAGTAATGCCTGGGCTTTTGAGTCATGCATTTGAGGTATTCTAGTATGTGGCGATTGAATTAGAAATAGTGATTGTTCCAGTGGTTCTCTCTGTTTCAATCCCAGCATGCAAACACACAACATGAGTTATCTGACATGGATTTAGCTACAAAACAATGAATAATTTAAAAAGGGAATAAACAAGGACTCAAATATAATCCTTTCTTTCTTTTTTCTTTGCTTCACCTTCTATTTTTATATATATATTTTTTTGCCTTTCTCTTTACTCTCTCGTTTTCTTTTTCCTTCCTTCTTGCTTTTCTTTCTACCTTTCCATTCTTAATTTCTCGTTTGTATCTTTTTCCCCTTTTCCCCTTTTTCCTTTCTTTCCATTTTCATAATTTCTTTTTACTCCTTTCCTTTTCTTTGCTTTTTCTGTCCTGTCCTGTCCTTAGGATCCTTATTTTCTTTCCTTCCTTCCCCCACCTTTTCTTTATTTCATTTTATATTTTGATTTTAATTTTTCTTTTATCTATTTTTTTATTCCAATCTATCTATCTATCTATCTATCTATCTATCTATCCTTCCTTTCTTTCTTTCTTTTATTCCTTGCCTCATTCCTTTATTGTTTATTCTTTTCTTCCTTCCCTCTTTTTCAAAATTTTCTTGTTTCTTTCCCATGTCTCTTTACTTTCTTGTTTTCTTCCAGCCTTTATTTTATTTCATCCCAATTTCTTTCCTTTTGGCTTCCCTTTCCTTCATTTCTACCATTTCTTTCTTCCCCTGCTTTACATTACAGCATTACTCTTTCTTTTTTTTCCTTTCTCTTCACTCCTTCCCATTCTTTTTTTCTTACTGTCTTTCCTTTTTCCCTCTCTGTATATCTCTCTCCCTTTCATTATCTGTCTTTCTTTTTTCCTTACTTTTACATTTTACCTTTCAGAAGCATGAGTCACAGAAAAAGAGGGTGGAGCTCCCTCTGCTCTAAAAAGATCCAACCACCTTAGATTCCTTCTTTTCAGTCCGACACTGGAGCCATGAGGAAAAGAGAAAATCTTTACTGCATTTACTGAAAAGCCTCTTGAGAAGCTGCCAGTCAGCTGAGCTGAGATGCTCTTAAAGGCGGATGTAAAAATTAAGCTAAAGTTCTGATGGATTTTATATTAAAATAAATGGGAAAGATTCATCACTGAAGTGTTTTTTTTTTTTTTTCTTAGCTTCTACTCATTTTTACGATTGCCAGTATGGAAGAGATTAAAGAAGGCGTTTGGGGTGAGGTAGTGGTGGGTTGCTAAAGAGAGAGGGAGATCGACATTTCACCTACTCAGCAATTACTGACATTTAAAGGGAAGAAAACACGTCTTTAACGTCAAGTTAAATACCTATGTTCAAATTACTTCTGTTTTCCTTATTTATTTATTTTTTTTCTCAGCTTTAATTTTGCATAAGAACATATATGACACAATCAATTGTGCATTCTGTTAAAAGGAAGAGATTGTAAATGCAAATTACAAACTAGGTCTGCAGCAACCTTTATTCATAACTTTTTTTTTTTTTTCTCTGGAAGGCGTCAAGATATGCAATTCCTTTTAGTTTGAGTGAATTAAAATCATTGCTTTAGTGATTTTTATTGTAGTAAAAAGGCACTGGAGAGACACTTCAACATACGTCTCTTATGCAGTAGACAGGATTTATAGTACAGAATATTCTAATGAAAAAGAATCTGATTATATTGGGTGACATGCAAGTAAAAAGCTCACTTTTACATAAGTACATTTTTCTGGAGCGTTACAGTACTTTATTTTATACCAAACAGCAACGCTAATTTTCCAAGTAAACAGCAATACAACATCAAATTATCTTCCTGTTGTCACATTTTCATGCTGCCTTACCACCAACTTAACATCATTACTCCAGCCTTCAGTGTGACATGATCCTTCAGAAATCATTCTAATATGCTGATTTGCTGCTTAAGAAACCATTTCTTATTATTATCACAGTTGAAAACTGCTTAATTGGTGCTGCCCTGTAATTTTGTGGAAACATTATGTTATTTAATAAATAGAACATTCAAAATATCAGGATAGATGGCTTTATATAATATTTACACACACACACACACATATATTTTATATATATATATATATATATATATATTTTTTTTTTTTTTTTTAAGCACACATGTAATAAAGTTAGTGTTTGATGTTGCTATCACAATACATACAGCACATATATATTTCTCGAGAACTCGCTGTACACAGTTTTATTAATTTATTGAAGCTCTTCACAAATGCACAATGTTTGTGTGTATACATAGGCGAGTAAGCGCATGACTAAAACCATCTTTCAACCATCTTGACGTTTCACACCACGCTACACACATTGAGTGTCAGAGGGAACAGTCGCAGGCAATTAAAAGGCATAAAACTGATGCTTGAACACACACACGCATGCACACCAGGGAATGTCTGAGAACAATTTCAGGCAAGGTTGTATGGCGATCCTTGGGGAAGCCTGGCTCAGCTAAGAAAGGACTTTAGAGAGGGAACTGAAGGGGAAGGTTACAGGGAGAATTCAACCTCTGAAAATATATATATATACACCCTAACCACACGCTCAGGGTCGTGGTAGGAGCAGAGTGTGTTGTACAAGTCTTTTGTAAAAGAGCACCCCCACGGCCCTGTGGGCTGCCAAACCAGACATGAAATTCTAGTTCTGTATTCAAAAGAAAATAGAATGCGACTCTTTGTTGCTGCTCCAAACAGTATGATTCCTTATAGCAATATGTGACATTCACAGTTCATTGATTAAGACAATTTACCTTATGTACTTTTTCCTGTATGTATCCCCTGGTGAAACGGAAACCAGTGTTTTTATTACAAAATCATGAAGTGAAGAGTGTCAAAGCCATCGTCTCCCTCTCTCTCTTTCTCCTCCTAAGCGTCAGAGTTTGAAAGTATCCCAAATGAATTCCTTCGCAGGTGATTTGTTTGAAGAATAGTAGCTCTGATAGATTTAGAGTGGAAAGGAAGTCATAACCACATCAGTGGCTCTGACGGCTGGGCAGGGAGAGCGGCAGCAGGCGGCTCCATCACTCAGGAGATGACTGGCTCTTTACATATCTCAGGCCTCGTGCCAATAGCTGCCACTGCCTGCTCTTCTCATCCATTCTGTCTGGAGTTCAAGAGTTACAGCATGCCATAAATCCCACCTGAGAGCTCATTACTTTCCACGTTTGACGTCAAGGACGAGCACCCCTACCCCTCAGGCGCTCACAGCCCTTGATGTCCACCCACAAACCCTCTCTCCGTCCAAACGTTGGATACATTGGTGCTTGAAGTAGAACTTGCACAACTACTCGTGTTTACTAGTTGTCCAGAAAAGCGGCCAAGTTAAGTAAGAGTTTGCCTTCTAAATGATTCAACATGCCATGCAGAATCAGCTGGATCCTTGAAATTGAAAAGCCTAACAAAGTGTATCAGTACTTTAATTTGCAAACCAAATATATACATATATATATATTGGGTCACAACCAAACAAAACAGGTTCTTCTGTTATATGAACATAAGGCTGAATGTGCTATTCATTTCACAGATTACAAAAAAAAAAAGTTGTAATCAACTTGTTGCAATATATTTCTATTTCAAATAAATTTTTTTATATTATCAAGGAATACTGAAAAAAGTATCAGTTTTCACAAAATAAAAATATTGTGTGTGTTTGTGTGATGCATTTTGCCCTTGAAATAGTTTTAGTACATTCTATTGCGTGATTCAGCATGTTATAAAATGAATTTCTTTCAAACACATCATGTCCATGAAATGAAAGGAATTTTGGTAAATATTTTGCCAATATTTTTTCTATTAAAAAATTCAGTTGACATATATCTTTTGTGTGCAAAATGTTTTTAAGTGTTACATTTTGTCCCAAAATGCTGTACTTTATGTCATTCAGTCCAACAAACTAGTCAAGGTACAGTTGGTGCGCCATACATTCAAGGATTTTCAAAAAAAATCACAGACACTGGATGCCACAGCGTTATAGAATAAAACCCAATGCAAATTGAGAGTGGTGAAAGTTGTACCTTAAAACTCAGATCTGGAGATTTCAGAGAAAACCTCTTGACCCTGGCTTTTCCATAGTCTCTGGAGAGTCAGTGTCATGAGCAATTTGCTGTCGGGGGTTAATGCAGCAGCAATAATGCAGATAAATATGGGGGGTCCTGAGCATCTCTGCATGCACATGTCTCCCAGCAGGCCACAGAAGAAGTAAGTATAAATCTCCCAGCCAGGCCTCATAACTGCAGCCTCTGTCAGGCCTGATGTAGCACGGACTGCTCGTAAGTCTGGCACTAAGATGCTTTATCCCCCCTCTCTCTTTTTCTTAGATGAGGAGAGAGGGAGTGACAGGGCTGATTTTAATTCCTTTCTCATGGGACCAGCAGACACGGCTTTGAGCTTGACTTATGGGCGAGCCATTTAAATAAAGATTGAAAGATTGTTATAGAGTCAGAACGAGAGGAAAAGGATGGGATTGAACAAGAAAGAGTGAAGGAGACGGAGACTTAGCACCACTGGGAAGTTGTCTTCCCTGTTATCTTTGAGTGTGTATGTGTGTGTGTTTTTCAGGAAGTGTAAGAGTTTTAATTAACACTGCGAGCAGAAAGAGGGCAGGCTTATCTCTAAAGCAGCTCTGATTGGCCGGTGACGTGAATCAGCCGACATGCGCGTTCACACTTCAATGACAATCGAGCAAATTATTCCTTCATGCCTTCATCCGCTGAAGCTAACTGTAGACTTAACCTGCCTCGTGTGACTTAGCAAGCAGGAGTTTGAAAACGACTCACAGTGACACTCTTAATCATTGATCCAGATGGGAGTGTGTACCCGCAGATTTCCAGCGGGGTTTTGTATTTCCTCTATGAACAAAACGCTTGTCTGTGCAGCATTAAAAAGCTGTGTAAATAATTAATCTTTCTACAAGGTAGTGCGTAACAACTACTTCTTTGAAGTAAAGATGGCACAGATGGCACCTGATGGCAACAATATACACACACTACGCAAAAATTCACTAAATATTCACCATATGGCACTGAATAATCCATTGAGTCCTGCTCCTCTAGGTCTGAGTATGATCCTCTCACTCTCTGTCTTTTTGTTAGTACATGCCTATAGACCGTTGTATGCAAGCTGGAGGTGGTTGTCCTGACACCATGCCATGCCTGGCACTATTGTGTTAAACGCTAAACTCTAGTATACGAACAGCAGTCTAACATACAGTAGTTACTCTTGTCTATTCTTCATCAGCCTCTCAAACACCTTCAAAACTTCTGAGGTCAGTGTGACTGGCTGGTAGTCTTTCAGGCATGATGACTTGTTGTTCTTGGTCATGGGGAAGGTGATGGATCTTTTGAAGCACTTGGGGACCACAGACTTTGACAGGGACTCATTGAAGATGTAAGTGAACACACCTGCTAGCTGGTCAGCACAGCAGCGCAGCGCAGAAGACGGCCAATGATTCCGTCTGTATATACTGTAAAACGCACTGTAATATTGTGAAAATAAAAATAGCTAGTTCTGTTTTAATATATTTGTTATATAAAAATATATATTTAAATTTTAAGGTACAGTATTTTAAAATAAAATTCCCTGTGATCAAAATGTTTTGAGTTTACTCAAGTTTTCAGTGTTCTGTGTTTGTTTGTTCATTTTTCATGATTAATTTTTTGCCTGCATTCTAAAGCTCTGAAGCACAGCAAATATGTCTTTACTTTCACATTTTCATCAATTCAACACATCCATAATGAATAAAAGTGTTATTGTGATTTCTTTTTTTATTTCTTTTTTTTTGTATCTTGTTGCCCCGAAGGCTAAATGAAAAGTGAACAGCACAACCTAATGTACTGGAGTAAATCTACTTTTCATTCAGCCTATCCGATATTAATCTTGCTCTTTACGTGAACAGATGATTTGCTTCACTTTTCAGTTCCACATTTAGTGTGAAAGGGCCTTCAGGTGTGGTATCCTCAATAGCACACAGTGTGTTTAATTCCCCTTCCTGGTTCCTCTTTAAGCATGTGATGATGAGAAAGTATTGAAAGCCCAAGGCTGATCCAAGAACGGCGCTTTAGATATAGAACACGCCACTCTCTTAGGAGATTTAAAGTCTTTCTTGCTGTAGGTCAGTGAGTGGGGCTGAGAGCTCTGACTCATATCTTCCTCACTCATGTATTTATGGATGACTCTTTCTTTATCCAGTGCTTTATCTAATGATGGAGGCCCCCTGTGGGTTTTAGTGAGGACATTTGAGTGCAAGGAGGACATTCGCAGACCACACACACACCTGACAAACTCTGAATGACTGACATCGGGACTCCTGTTGGCCCGCTTCGAGATAGCGAAATGGTAAAATGGCATGATCTTATTGATAGTGGTTGTATATTTTTATTGTTCATATGCTCCTTTCGCTCCTCAGAGTTTGTGCTTCAGGATGTAAGACATTGTCTTAGGGGATTCCAGTTTAAATGTCATGAACATTTCCAGTGCTCGTTCTCTCCCAGCCTTCGACTGCTCTCCTCAGCACAAGGACAGGACACTTCACTTGTGCTTGTGTGGACAAGGACTTTAATTATGGCCACGGCACTGAGAGCCATGACCTTCTGCTCTGGAACACGCACCACAAACCCGCAGCATTTCTTCACATCTCTTCCAGAACTCGTACAGTATACTCTGACAGTCCTTAAACCTGCTCGAGTTTAGCTTACTCCACCTTTCTTTCAATTGCAAGCTTCTGCTAGGTTATTTTCATCGGCTTGATGGACATTTTTAGCCTTGCTAACT
Organism: Enteromius unitaeniatus; assembly: GCA_032359435.1. Lineage (NCBI taxonomy): Eukaryota > Metazoa > Chordata > Actinopteri > Cypriniformes > Cyprinidae > Enteromius > Enteromius unitaeniatus. The sequence goes on from JAUMHI010000012.1 coordinate 2,475,183, forward strand.
CAATGTGTTTTAGGAGGTTGTTATCCTCTTGGATTTACTCAGAGTGTCATCAGCACTTGGAATGCTCCCAACGTCTACCTATTAAAACGAGCTACTTTTCATCATCTCATTATTAGATTTCTAAAAAGCCTAGAGCTTATTTTCAAATCCTGACGCTCACTGATCAAAGGCTGGTCCACTTAAAAAGAAAAGGGAAAAAAAGACTAAGTAAGGTGTTGGTGAGTACAAAGATAGAATGCAAAACATAACCTTTCCTCTTTGCTTTATTAGTTCCCAAGAATCATTTTATAGCAAACTCATATTTTTTTTTTCTTCCCCATTTTGCCTTAACAGAATTTTGCCGCCTCATAAAAGAGTTATTTTCCTGCAACGTGTCCTGAAAGTGTCACGCCGTCACCGTCACTAGCCTTCACCCCATAACACGCAAACACAAACATTAATCTTAGATATATGAAAGGCTTTTGAGACGGCAGTATATCATCTTGTTAGCTTTCCAATAAACTCATTGGTGGGGTCTGGTATGATGGGAAAGAATTGCATTAATAATGTTAAGAAAAATTATCAGCAAATCTCAGAGAATTACCTGTCCACAGGCCTTTTTTTATTGGCACACTTGCAGTCTCGCTTACGAGAAACACATTATTTAATGTTTGGGATTTAAGAAAGCTTCCAATACCAAGACTGTCTTTTAAAGACTTGAATCTCCCAGTTAATTCTGATTTTATTTTTTATTCACTATTATGTCATTTGTAACCTTATTTGCATTGAATATAAAGTTAAAAGTTTAAAATTAATATAAAGCTATTTCCATACAGTTTATAGTGCCCTGAAACTCCAAAAGACACATCTAGATTCATATAACATTAAAACTAAATGTTGCATCAGTGTCATTGAAACCAATGCATAATTGCAAGGTCTAAAAGGACCAACTAATGCATAGTTATATTACATTTAATGTAGTCATATTGAATTATAATGCAGCATTGGTTTTTATTGTATTTATTGTATTTTTGTAAGGTCAGAAAGTGCTAGCTAATACAGAGTGAAATTCTAATAAAATCATACTCAAATGTTTATTGTGTGCCAAGCCGAGCTGTAGTATCGGTAATAGCATCACTCACGTCAGTGAGTGAATTTTAATAGACAAATTGCCAGTTATTACCTTAGATAGACTTTCGTACAGACACGCACGCACACACACCTGATGGAGAAAGCTTTCAGGCTTGGCCTGAGTTCATAACAGATTAGGCGGTGTGTGAATGAAAGTTATCTTTGCTTGGTGTACTTCAGCGGCATTAAAAAAAGAGAGAGAAAGAGAGAGATGAAGAGAAGTAGAAGAGCCAGCCGAGCATTAACTGCTTCGTCTATTGGTCTCTATTAGTCAAGGATGATTAACTGTGCATGTGTCTGTGTGTATTTGTGTTTATGCAACAAATAACCTCAAAAACACTTTTAACCAACCATAAGTGCCATAAGATTACAATGAAACCTTTCTCAGCTGTGAATAAAATGCATGTTTTATATATTATTAACCTTGTTCTAATCTGAGATGCATTCGAATGGCACAGGAGGACCTATTAATTTGGTTATATAGATGCTACTGTCATAATATCATGTCGGCGTCGAGGGCCCGTTTTCTGGCATCGCTGACAGATGACTGAGCAAATGAACATTCAAGTCTGTTGCTAATGCCACATGTCTAGACAATCATACACATCTCATTGCAATATGTCAGCTGTGCCACAGGTGACCATGCTAATGTCAACATTATGTCTATCTGCGACGGTAAGACTTCAGTGCACGTACATCTCTGTATTCTCAGAGGCCGTTGATCATATAAGGTATGAAATGATAAATGGATAGTGCACAATTGCATTATATAACCCCGCCAAACACACCGACACTGGATTATCAGATGCATGAACAGCAAAGATGACTGTTATTGGAGGGAGTTTACACATGTTTCTCATCAGGTGTTCTGCATAGAATAACAGAAGGATCAATACCACTTTGATCTTCCTCAGATGGAGCTTTGATTCAACTCCAATGCTCTCATGTTCCCTGAAAAGCAGTCGACATAAAACAAACTATTTTCTTTCATTTTTGTCAGTCTTATAATGTTGATATTCAAAGACTTTTGAAACCTACAAATAGTCTGCGCTTAACAGCAGAGTTTAGTGATGTAGAGTTGTAACATTAAACATTTGGGAATAACTTTTTAGAACTGTGGAATTGACTTTAAATAGAATTCTAAACTCACAATCACAATGAAGCATTTGTTTTCAGTTGACAATGGTGTTATAGTTATGGTGTAATGGTGTTATAGGAAAAAGTTTACCCATAAGTAAAAATTCCATCATCACTGACTTATCTTCATGATGTTCCAAACCTGAATTGACTTTCTTTTTTTTCCTGTGTAACACAAAAGAGCATATGCTTATTTTAGAGTCTCTTGACTTTCGTTTTATGGACAAAAAACAGTTCTTCTTAGTATTCCTCTGATGAACGTTATCTGAATGACACAAATGTGCATACATAATGACAGATGATAGAAAATTATTATTCTTTTTTTTTAGTTAATGGGTTCTGTCAGAATGAGGCATCAAACTGTTGATTAAAAAATAATAAATAAATAAAATGTACATTTAATGTGAACACAACTTAAGTTAATAAGTTGTAGATACACAAGTTAATATCTGTATCTTTGTAATAAACAAATCCATCAAGATGTTTTTTTGCTTCTGGATAAAATTTGAGTCCGCTATCCATAATATTTCTTTCTCCATTGAAAAGTTGTCTTGTCTCAATTAGGAGAAAAATATTTACAGATCTATCGCTGTTTGCCAGCAAAAACAGTCCAAAATATTTGTAAAATAGTTTTCAGGGTAGGAAGCATTTTTTATGGTTTATGAACTGGCATTTTGGTCAGAAGTGATAATATAAAGTAAACACACCTCACTGAAAGATTATTTTAAATAATCAACTTTTCAAACATTAATTAATGGACTAAAGTGTGTTTTTTCTTTTTTTTTGTTTTATCAACCCATTCACACGGCACCCATCCACTGCAGATACATCTATTGGTGTGCAAGTGATGAAAGGCTAAATAGCTTAAAATCTTTTCTGAAGAAAAAAAAACCTCATCCACATATTTGATTCCCTGAGGGTGAGAAATTTGTCATTTTTGGCCATACATTTCTTATAGGTTTGCTCTTCATTTGGTGATTTTAGCTGTTCTGAATTGTCACAGCTGTCTCGTTTAACCTTGGACATGTTCACATTAAGAAAACCAGCCCTCTAACATGTTATTAGAGTTCTTCGGATACACATCAATGTCACGTTCACTTCTTGGCCCCGGGGGGAAAATGCTGCATCCTTCATTTCCTCCATTCAGTCGTACAAAATGCCCAGCTGACCTTTACATTCACACATTACTCTTAGCATTTTCCATCCACTCTAGTTCACATAGCTGTCAGTTCCTTATCAATGCAGTTGTGTGGGCTTGAAGAGAACGTGTGTGCTGGCTGCTTGATTAGGTCTCTCCTGCCAGTACAGTCTGGAACTGGCTAATATATCATGTATGATCTGGCGTATGCATACTTTATCAGGAGGAGACAGGTGGATATCCATAGCTCATCCCAATATACCCCTCCCAATAGTCAATCAAAAGCCGACTTCTCCCTTGCTATCCATCCAAGACCCCGGGGGGCTTTGGGGAACTTGGTGACCTAAGAGATCTCTCGTAGCATATGCTTTTCAACTGAAAATACAAATAGAGCAGCACACTATATAATTTCAAATTAAATAGCAAAAGAAACATCTAGGTTACGAATGTAACCCATGTTCCCTGAAGGAGGGAACGGAGACATTACATATGGGAACTCGCCAGAGAGACCAATTACCTTTGAGCTTTAAACAAAAGGCCAATGAATATTGGCGAGCATTTGATTGCGCTCAGATGCACCTCATCACTGCGTGAGTATAAGAAGGCACGAGCGGAATGCACACGCAGGTTTTCGCTGAAGAGCCGAGCCGGCATCAGTGCAACCTTAGAGTCGTGGCAGGAGAAAGTGTAACCCCCCCTTCAGGGAACGTGGGTTACGTTCATAACCAAGACGTTATTCTTTCAGTCGAATCACTTCGATGTTACATATAGGAACACCCATGGAACACCCATGGTAAGCCTCGCCTGTCAGAGCGAATGACAACTTCTCCAGGAGGACCACGGGACTACGCGGTGCATCAGAAGTCCACACGGCTGTTACCCTGGACGGAACATTCCAAATGCTCACCTGAAAGTCCCCCAGGCACCTCGCCGCAGCGCGGGAAGGACGTGAGAGGAGCCGTCTCGCGAACAAGAGGCGGGACTTCAATGTAGCCATGTTCATAAACTCATAATAAACGCATTGACCATCCACAAAAGCCGTCTCAGCGTGCATTCGGCCCAGACATGCGATACAACGATCTTGTCCGTCCAAGAGGTGAGGAAACTCCGCATCCAGAAACGCACAGCCGGTTTGACATTCTGAAGAACACTTCATCAACCGTGGGAAAATTCGCTCTTTCTCCCGGTTGCCCAGGGAAGAAATTGTGATAAAATACAATGCGTGTCAGATCTATGTCATGTTCAGGCGTCAAAATAATAACCCAGTTGCAACGATGTCTGTTAATCAAAGAATAAAAGAAAAAAAGAGGAAGAGGTTTTGTAGCTTTAAGGATTCATCTATATTTCATTTTGAATTTAGTGTTTGATTTTTGATTTTTTACGCGGTGGTAAAACTTTATTTGATTTCTGTGTATTTCCTACTTACTGAAGGGCACGGGTAAATATGACATTTATTATATGGGGTTATGTGGAAGATTGTTTTACATTCACTTCAATTAAAACTTGTGATAACTCTCAAAGCTATAGATATTGTAATGTTGAATGGCTATAGTAAATAGGAGGAAATTTCTATAAGCAATACTAGTTGTTCATTCTCGTTAGATATTATTACATTAGATTATTCAATATTTATATACAGCTTTATTTATGTTGTAGTTATTTTATTTAAAATATGTTTAAATTCTAATATTTAAAATTCTAGTATCTAATATTTATATTACATTTTATTTCAGGTTTGTTTTAATAATAAACAATACATTTTAATAACATTAGTTTTAGTTCATTTAACTCTGGTTATGTCAGGGTTTGTGTCTTCGAAACAGTCAAAAGTAAAAGTGGCTTTTTTATTGTAATTTCAGCCACATTCAGTTGGTATAGTATATAGTTCAAATAAAACTACAGTAGGTAACACTTTATTGTAATTGTTCCAGGGCCGCGGGCACCAAGGGTAGTGGGTAGCGGTACTTGACCGTAATCTCATTCAAAGCACGATAGTCAATGCATGGTCGTAAACCTCCATCCCGCTTCTGGAGGGTCTGATGAAGCCCTTGGCTAGTTCCTCCTTGATGTATTGCTCCATACTCTTGGATTCTGGTTGGGAGAGTGGAAAGATCCTGCCGCGGGGAGGCATACTGCCAGGGTGGAGCTCTATGGCGCAGTCGGTGGGTCGGTGAGGTGGTAGGTGCGTAGCTCTGGTGGCACTGAAGGCGATCCGGAGATCGTGGTAGGGCTG
>JAUMHI010000012.1:2480900-2545150 GCA_032359435.1 Enteromius unitaeniatus
TTTTGCATCTGTTGGAAAGTCATATTTATTGTGGCAAATCAGTTCATCCTCAATGGTCCCTCCTGCAAGGTTTTGGAAAGTACAAATTGTTAGTGAATCATATTATTTTGCTAGCTCTTGTAAACTTACAGATTTACTGATTAAATACAAGGCCTTTTTAATACCAGAATAGTTGATGTAGAGTTATTTAACCCAGCTAGGGAGAATTCTATTTTTAAGAAATATAACATTTTTCTTCATACAGTGTAAATGTATCAGTACCTGATATAAACAGCATCATTGAACAGTTATATTTATATTCAAAATCTATAATGCCACTTTTTGATGGAAGCTACAGTAGTGCTGTAGTTAACTACCTCTTTAAAACTACTAGTTTATATTTTTTTTGTACATCTTTTCCATTATAAAAATGTGTAGATATCATTTGTAGGAGAATGTGTTCTACCCTGTGGATATTTTTTTTCATCCACGTTATCAATAATAGATTGTTTAACTTTATTAATATTAATAACTGAATTAATATTAAAAAATAATGCAAAATTATATTTAGTTCAGTAGAGACATATTTCTGATTTTGTTTTAATGGGGTACTTAAAACTTACTAATGGAGCTGAGAGTGTACAGAGGAAACCAGTTTAGTAATGCAACATGTTTTAACCATGCTCAGCGATCAGCGATACAAGATGCACGTGTGATTTATTTGAATTTGGAGCGTGATCTTTATTTGAATGTGCTCTTGGAGAGATCTAGCAGGGAGCCTGGGGATATCTGCTCTCATCTCCCTTTACAACAATAACTCTCTCCGGAGAGTAATTAGAGGCTAACCACAGCGAGCTGTGCCAGCAGGGGCTCACATGAGCACTGGGTCTCCAGTAGGGGTCTGACTGAGACAATCTGTGATCTGTCTTCAGGGCCATCAAACTGGACTAGCCTGAGCACCGCACTGAACAAAGTTCTGAGAGCTTGCATAAGTGACCAGGATGAAAGCTGGAGTTTTAAAGTCAACATGAAATTGAAACCTTAAATTTGTTTTACGTAAAGCAACAGCCATCAACCCACACATACATTTGCGCACTGAGGGAAAGGCCTTCCTCAGGAGGTGTTTTAGCAGTGGCAGCTGGTGCCAGGGCAGAATTAGTTAAAGAAAGAGTGTGTCTTTCTGGAAGTCTGGAGGCAGGGGAGCAGTTGGTGATAATCCCTCTCTATTTTCCATAGGCTACAACACAGTGTTTTGATGTGCACATTTCTTTATCCACACTGACATTCTCCAAACAGCCACAGTGCCCAGAGACCAGCGGCTGGCTCTGAAATAACCCTGAGTTGGGGATGCTACTCTAATTATAAACTCCGCATTGAGGGAAGGCTTGACATAGAAAGGAGGAGCACTGCAATCACCGATTGTGTACTTTAATAAACGTTTATATTAGTTCAAGGCAGGTTTCTTTCAGTAGTTATTTTTATAAGGACTACTAAGTCCAAATGAAATAGGACCTGAACATTTAAGCACCACAATATCTAGCTTTTTTTGTATTATACAAAAATGTAGCAAAAAATTTATCTAGTTTTATGCGGCCTTCACACACTATAATTGAAATTAAAATCAATTTGTATTGATTTATATTGGCTTCTGCGTTTTTTGTCTTCCTCCACCTCCCCTTCCGCCACCCGAGTCGAAGCCGACCCTCGCGAAGGGTCCCTCGTTTTGCCAAGTTCTCCACTTCCTCAGGGGGGCACGAGGGGACCAGGCTGGGCTCCGAGCATCTGTTAACCCTAGCCTCCTAGAGGGTCAAACTTCCTAGGGCTCGGAGGCTGCCGGGCTCCCTGCCTGTCACCAAACAAGCTATTTTATCGCAGAGGTAGTGGGAACTAGTGAAATAAATAATTATTAAATATATATATATATATATATATAGTAAATCTTTACTGGACCACTTGAAACTGTGACTGAACTTTTATAAAGTAATTCTAGGTTACACTTTATTTCGATAGTCCATTTAGACATTCTACTAACTTTGTAACTACTTACCAACTAACTAATGTCAACTAATTACCATTAATTGACAAATACATGGTACAAACTCTTAGAGTAAACTGTTAGGGTAGGTTTAGGGTCAGTAGAGTAAGTTGACATGTACTTTCAAAGTTTCTGATAGTCAGTATGCTGTACACTGATCAAAATTAAGTGTTAGAAGACAGTCTACCAATACTCTAATGACTGCTAGTTGACATGTAGTTGCCAAGTTACTTACTGTAAGTATAATAACTGTATCATCGCCAGTTGTCTCCTATCACATGTCCGTCACTTGAAAGTCATCTAGAGGATAATTAGAGTGGTCACCATTAACACAGAAATCAGTGCAGTAAAAATGAAAAGGTAAAAATCTCCTAATTACACATCACAAGGAGGTGCAGAGCCATACGGTAATTTTCTGTAATCTCCTCGATCGCATAATCAACCCAATTGCAACAATCAAAATGAATCCAACCGCTATAATTACGATGTATTTTTGTAGGGATATTGTTCATAATTTCAGTGCTAATAGCACATCTCACCTCTGGAATTATTAAGGAAAAGAGGGCAGACAAAAGAGGAGAGAAAGATAGACACTGAGATCTGGGTGGGTCTACAGATGACCTGCCACCTCTGCTCTGTATAAAATACCTCGATTCAGTCACTGAAACACAACTTTGTCCTTCTAATTCCACAATTTAGCAGAGCAGAGATAAGACAGAATGAGAGGACTGGAAAATCAGCTTGATTATGTTTGCCGATAATTTGTGCCTTTCCTAATGCTGGCTGAATTTTTCATGACAAATTATACTCCAGTCACCAGGGAGACAAGCTAGCGAATCATCTCTTTCCTCTTATGTTAAAATGAGTATTTTAATTTGATTGAAAAAGAAAAAAGAAACATAATTTAGTTGTTATTCAGTGCACTGGCTTGAGAAATTACAATAAATAAATAAATAAAGAAAGAAAGAAAGAAACAGGTCCCCAGCTGAATTTTAATCACGGCTGTATTTTAATCATTTCGGTTACAAATTTGAGATCACAATAACCAAGGGTTGTAACAAAGTTCTCTGGAGAGAGAATTTAGTTATTTCTATTTTAGATGTAGATTATGAGTACTGTATATGTGTGCGCATGTCTCTCTCTCTCTCTCAGTGAAGAGTAAAATAAATCAATAACTTCTTTTCTCTGCTTTTCACCCTCAGGAAACAAGGTCTCAAGTGAGCGATTAAGAAGGTTTAAGGTTCCACAATGAGCAGAGAGAGGGAGTGCAGACACACAGCTGGTCCACTAAAGACAGACATCTGTCTCTCAATGACAAAAGGAGGGATGGCTACCGAAGGAGAGAGACAGATCAATCTGGATCAATGTTTCATTGACTACGAATTATTTTCAGATGATTTAACATCAGGCACGTTTTATAGATCAGGGGTCCCTTAGGATGTAGTAGTTTAACCTTAAAGATGTTGTATAGCCAAAATAAAAATTCCATCGTTTAAACACCCTCTTGTCATTCCAAATGTGTATGGCCGACTTTCTTCTGTGGAACACAAAAGCAGATATTCTCAAAGAAAGACAAAAAACCTTAAAGATGTTGTTTAGCCTAAATAAATAAATAAATATATATATATATATATATATATATATATATATATGTATATATGTGTGTGTGTGTGTGTGTGTATATATTTTATTTATTTATTGTGAAAGAATTTATACAAGTTTTAAATTACAAGACATGTGTAAATGTTGACAGAATTTTCATTTTGGTCTGAACTATCCCTTTAAGTAGAGGAGTTGCAGTAGACCCATTCATTTAAGCAAAGGCTTAATTTAGAGTCTTGTTCTATTTTTAAGTTTTAATACTAAGTTAACTTGTTTACCGTGTCTGCTAAGAGTTGCAGAGGAGTTTCACAGGCTCCGAACAAAGTGTGTGTGAAAGAGTTAAACGAAATGAAGAAATGAATACCTAAGTGGAGGAGGAGTGATTATAGCTATTGGCTACTTGTTTTTTCTCGCTCTTCTTCTCTTTGTGCATTTCAGGTTCAGTTAAGTGAAGTAACTTGCTTTAATTCAGAATAAAGCTGCATTTGTATTGCTCTAACAGTTTTATTTGAACATTAGGGAAATACATCCACCCCCTTGCTAATGCAAAAGTATCTTAGAAGAGTATAAATAAATAGTTCCAAAAAATAATCAAATTAAAAGTAAAATAAGATGACAAAAAAGACAGATTTACTGTGAGATTTCTCTCTCAGTCCTGCATCTTATGCATTTAAAGGAATCTCATCTCAAAGCTTATCAGTGTTTTGCAGAACTCCATCAACAAGCTGATAAGATGGAGATGAAACCAGATTATCTAGTGTAATGAGCTTCTCTTTTAATGTTTCCTGATAACATTGGATCTCTTTTGAGTGAGACTTCCAGGTGCAAGGTTATAATTCTGTCTATCCAAAATTTGCTTGAGAATGTGACTCTTATATGTTGCTGTGTGTACAAAACATGTTGAAATGTCAGTTGCTATGGTTAATTAGGGAGTACATTTTTGCTTAACATTGGAAATACTAAAAATATATTTATTTCATATATACTTTATACTTCTTGCTTCCTTCATTTGCAGTTAGTTGAAGTTTGCAAATTCTCCAGGGTCATAGAAGAGAGCGGTTACCAGCTGAGGTCCTGTGACTGATTCTGCCAGTGACAAGAATATTGAGTATAACGATGTTCACAGTGTTGCAAAGGATTGCAGAGTGCACAACAGGGAGGCAGAAGCTGCGCTTCAATCAAGCAGTGATCTACTCCCCAAATTGATAACGGGTGTCAGCCGTACGGCACCATGGTGCAGGTGAGGTTGTAGGGGAAGGAAGACAGCGTGGGAAGATGTCTTGACACACAGTACATGGGAGTATTTCATGCACAGCAGCAAGTTTTGAAAATATGTTTATCAACCTGGTAAACACATTAAATGCATTTTACCCCTAAATATAACATCTTCATTTTAAAACATCTTCCATCTAAAACTGCTACAACTTTATACACTACTGTTCAAATGGGTCAAATGTTTTTTTTTATTAGATAAAATGTTTAAAAGTCACAGTGATTGCACTTATTTGATGTGATTTCAAATTCCACTATGGCAGACAAATGACATCGACAAGCAGGCGCTAATTGCCTCAAAAGATGGAAAATAATTAGTGGATTCCGCAACATTTAAGCATTTTCTTTGTACTGTAGCCTGCAAAAGCACAGCTAGGGAACAGATGAGCGCTCAGTGAGGAGCCGAACACATCACTGCTAAAAACCACTCAAATGGTATTCGGAAAGTGAAAACACACACGCATTCACACGCTCATTTTCTCTGTCGCTGTGTTTACAAGCCTTAATAGCAGCGAGCGTGTGAACACACCACAACGAGGACTTTACAGCCTGATAAAACGTGTTGCTTTGGCAGTGAGGCGGCTTTTTGGACTGAGTCTCATTACCAAGTACAAACCCCAAAGTAGCCATGATCCTTGGAAGACCACAACCAGAACAGACTTATCCGAGGTAATTAGCGCACCGGGTAAACACTCAGGGGGAATTACTCTGTATAGCGCTCTTAGTACGAAGCGATGCAGCTTTGGAATGAACTCCAGGCCTTCTGAACAGCATGGATTTATCCATACTTGTACAGATTTGGTTCTGTTGCCTTGAAGCGTTCGACAAGAATGGTCAGAGAATCTGTAATTATAAGAAAAGATTGGTTCAGACCGACTGAAACATAGCCTGTGGGCATTAATTGAAGATTAACACGCTCTACTATATTAGGTTGTGCAGAGTTGAAGTCAAAATAAAGCGGGAAAGGTTGCAAAGAGGTGAAGTGAGGAAATAAAGCTGTTTTTTTTTTTCATAGAAAATACACGTTATGTGTTGAAAAAGCAATCGTTGAGTTTCAGTGCTGCTGAACCACAGTAGGTCTCATTAGTTGTTCTTAGTATAAGCGCTTCTCTCCACGTTACACCCCTCTATGACAACACCATTACAGCAGCGCCGGTGATAGCAGGAGACACCTCAAACGCTTGCTTTCCACCCCCTCCCTGACAACTTTCCCCAGGCTGTCATTCAGGAGTAAGACAAAAGGAAGGAAGGCTTTAGAGAAGGAAGGCAAGAGCTCCGCTTCTGTCGTTCTCCCCTCAGGCGGTGAGGGTGTAATTCAGTGTGAGGCGATGACACAGCCTCCCTGTGAGACCTGGCTCTGTCAGCATTAAGGGCTTCTCTGCAATATTCAGAGCAGCATGCAACAGAGAAAGCTTCGCATTTCCACACAGCGCAACTTCATTTAATACACGACTCAAAGCGGCTCTGTACTTCCTGCAATACGGCTCAACATGTGGTATAGCTCTGTAGAACAGAACCGTGAGAGTCTCAAATTGAGTGAGAAATGCTGAGCGAATAGACCTTATTAGAAGAAGATGCTGCTTTTGTTTAGTTTTACTAGTTTTGACATTTATTGCATTTTGTATTTTGGTTATCAGTTTCAATTTAGTTCGCAGATGTAAGCCAAAAGGTTAACATTAAGGTTTAAGCTTTTGAGTTAAAAACCTGTAATGATGGACCAGGGATCTGAAATTTAAGGGAGATTTATTAAAGGGGTAGTTCAGTCACTCACTCTCATGTACTAGCAAACCTGTAACTTATATATTTTGAAGAATGTTGGCAGTCAGAACAGTTCTCAAAACGGCTTCTTTAATTTTCCACAATGTAACTTTCAAGTTTGGAACCAGTATATTGTGTTCGGTTGAGTAAACTGTGAACTATGCCTTTAAATTGGACCTTCCAGCATCCGTTTAAAATCTAACATCATTTTAGAGGTAAACATGCGATTCAGTTTTTACATTTTGTGCAGTTGTTTACATTCAAAATTAAATTTGGTATAGAATTGGCAAGATTAAAGTATTTCTAATTGCATGTAAAATTAATTATGAACAAAACAGATCATTCAACTGGCAAAACACTTAAAATCTGCATTTTCGCAGATTTCCGAGGGATAAAAACAGCTCTTCAGACATTTGTTGCTTATAAAGGTTCTAGGAACTTATGACTATTCAACATTCGGTGGACTGTATTTCTAACACTCATTTCCATTTGCATCAAATTAAATATGACATCTGCTCTGACTAAGCAACAATCTTATCACTCATTACAGCTGATCCAGATCTCAATGACAAATGACTAGATCTCACTGCATTTCGCTTTTTCTACGTGACACTGTTTGTTCCAACATATCTGCAGTGTTCAACAAATGGTTGGGGTCACCAGATATAGATTCTGTCAGAGGCCGAAGGAGTGTGTTTTTTTGGGGCATAGTGGGGGCTAAAAAAGGACGGCTCTTGGGACAGGACAGATGGCTATACTAACTCCAATCATGAAATGGGGTATTGAATGCACTCCTCTTGTGTATACGCACTTGTGATCCGCTTGCATGCACCAACATCTGACAAACACAAAGATTCTGTGGAGAACTGCTTTGGTGTTTTAGAGTCTGATGAGTTGAATTATTAAAGCTATAAAAAGAAAAACTCTTAGCAGCTCTCCAAAAAGAGCGCGAAAGAGCATGTCGTCAAGTCACTGGTTTGTGAATATCACTATCACACTTCCTCTTTTATCTGTATTAGATACTGACATATTTTTAATCTGTTCAAAGCAGGAGCGCTGAAATTGTGTTAAACTTGATTAAACGTGTTTTCTGTGGTGAGAACAGGCCACACACGCACATGCTCACAGTCTTATACACTCAAAAGTGATTTGTGACTTTAGATTTAAAATTTACTTAGATGTTATAAATAATTCCATTTGAACCCAAATATCAGAGTGGACGTTTTACTCTGGGTTTTACTCTTGCACTGATTTCATCCATGTATAAGTCATGTGGATCTGATGGGCTAATGCTTTGACCAAATGAAATTTTGATGCATTATTCAAACACTATGTGGGCATGTACTGTACTGTACGTCATGAATCTTCTCCCTTTTTTAAGTAAAGGCGGCTCAGGTTAAAAACATTTGCCATTAAAGCTGAATGACGGTGGTATACTCCACAGAGATCTGAACCACTCAAAGAAGCCACATACTGGCCTGCCAGTTACAAATTGGGAGTCAAGTTGCTTCCTTAAGCTCACTGTGTTATAATTACCACCTGGACATTTGCACACACCCACTTAGATATAATACAGACATCAGGATACTTCATCAATACGAGCCTGTCCTGGTCACTGATAGATGCATTCTGTAATTATACTTGTACCGTCTCAAGTGATCCCACAGTGTGTGACGGCATGCAGTGTGCATTAGTGAAACCTAATAGACATGCTGAGCTGTCTCTTCCTGTCTCCTGTGTATATTAGTCTCTTAGCAAGGTCTGTTTGTGTTCAAACCAGCACTTTGCTTACATTTAGCTTCATCTCAGACCCTTCAGTACGTACCAGTGTCCCCTGACATGCAAGCATTATACACACATACTACACACAGGCATAGAGGAAAGTGAGGTAATTCTGCCAGTGCGTAAGTTGGCTCAGCCCTTTCTCATTTTTGTCATGTTACTATATTTCTAGAGAGTTCCCCCATGTTAACTCAGTCTAAAATAATTCTCAAAAGATTGTTTGGCAATTAGACATAGGAATAAAACTAAAAATGAGAATTAGGTCATGCTTATTTAAGAGAAAATACATGTTTTATTCATATTTCAAATGAAATATTTGAATCGTTCATAGCATGCACTTTTAAAAATAATAGTTTATTTATTATCCAAGTTGGCACAGTAAAAAAAAAAAAACTAATAAAACTAATAAAAAGACAGAAAGCATTCGAAAAATCAAAATCAGTTTTATTCAAACTGAGATTATGTTTTAATAATGTACCTAATGTGCTTAGTTGTAAAATAACTGTAAATTACACACACATATAAATGAATATGTGTGTGTATAAATGATATATAATTAATTTGTAATTTATAATTAATAATTTGTGGCAGTCCCAAAAAGTTTAAATTATTTTATTTCCAGAGAAATGACAGCATAAAATCTTATTTTTCTTCCATTAGTAAACAGACTATATTTGAAAAAACCAAAAAGACATTTTTTTGTCATTTTGTTCATACTGAGTGTCTTTAAATACAATTAAGCATATTTTACCTCCGTTTCTTCAAGCCTAGAGGACAACCTAAGTAAAAAGTGCCTAAATTTTCCCCAGTAATAACTCTTACAGTGTTCAGAGATTAAAACAAGAAAGTCGTTACAAAGAACATATAGAGATAAGGGTGAATTATTCTCATTATGCAGATTTGATGATCACAACTCATTATGCTATCTGAGAATCCTACTAATTATCCTTCAGCTGTCTCCCTCTCTCTCTCTTTTCCTTTATTCGTATCTCTCTATCTATCAGATACTGTCACAGTTTAATGCTTCTATGTAGGAAACAAGTTCAGGCTCATCAGAAGTACACCCCATCATGAAGCGCAACATTACATTTCTAACTAAT
The DNA here is from genome assembly GCA_032359435.1 of Enteromius unitaeniatus. NCBI lineage: Eukaryota > Metazoa > Chordata > Actinopteri > Cypriniformes > Cyprinidae > Enteromius > Enteromius unitaeniatus. Next base: position 2,490,429 of record JAUMHI010000012.1, read on the forward strand.
GCTTACACACACAATCAGAGGGGCGCCTGCTTTACAACCGGCTTTCACACACTGACACACTGCAGTCTGACAGCAAAGCAGACGGTCCTCTCAGCAGGATATCCTGAAACACAGTCCTCCAGATAGAAGATGACTGTACGCTACCATGCGCACACATCCATTAATACACACACAGACACAGAAAACATAAACCCCAAAGTTTTACAACTCTAGCTGAACTATAAGATCAAGTACAAAAAAACAAAACAAAAAGAAAGTCAAGGGGCAGAATCAAATCAAGATGGTGCTGTCTAATTTGTGAAACAACTCCTTAAGGGTCAAAGTGAACATTACAAAAAGATCAGTGTAACTATACGCTTGCATGCAAGCAAACTAAAGGATTAATGAACTGAAGAGTCTTCATGTAAACATTTCATTTGACCCAACTAAACTCAATCTAAAGGAACTTTCATTTGGATTGGTGTGCACCAATATCTAATTTGATAAATACATTTAGAGGGTTAGTTCACCCAAAAATGACAATTCTGTCATTCGTTTTTCACCCTCATGCCGTTCAACTTCGGAACACAAATTAAGATATTTTTGATGGAATCAGAGAGACATCCGACCCTCCACAGAAAGCAACACAACTGAAATGATCCCAGATTGTAACTGTATAAAAACATTGGTAAAACAGTCTGTGTAACATTAGTGACTCAACTTTAGTTTTGCAATGCAAAGAAGAAAACAAAAAAAAAAACATATTTTACTCAACTACTCTTCTCCTCTGACTCTTACATCTACAAGCATTTTAAAGAGTAGGTCCACTAGGTGTAAACAACGTTAATACGCGCTCTTTCACCTGGATGTAAACAAGGCTGAATACGTCATGAACATGTCAAAGCGTGCGTATGTGCTATACCTTGTAATACACTCTAAAATGATAGAAAACGTAAGTCAGGGGAGAAGAATGGTAGAGTTAGGTGATGTTACTTTTGTTTTATTTGTGCAAGAAAACTGTGTTTCTGGATCTGGGATCATTTCTGTTGTATTGCTGTCTGTGGAGGGTCAAATGTCTCTCTGATTCCATCAAAAATATCTTAATTTGTGTTCCGAGGTTGAACGAAGGTCTTTTGGGTTTGGAACGACATGAGGGGGAGTAATTAATGACAGAATTGTCATTTTTGGGTGAACTAACCCAAAAAAGGGTTAATACAGAGGTAACTGTGTTTACATGCACCTAAATAATCCATTTAAGATCCATGTAATTGGTCTTCAAAAAAAAAAAAAAAACAATAACCCCATATGTGGTACCATTTGAAAGCTTAGAATCTCTATTTTATGCATATGTGCATCACTTTTATTTTACTGTAACAAAGTTATTTACATGTAAATTACACTATGTGAAAAAAACTAAAAGCGCCTTGTGTTGACATGGTTCGTCTTAGGACAGACAACATATATAATAATATTTATCACTTACAGCAGTTTTTTATGTAATTTCAAAGGGTTTTCTTTAAAATGACATCAAGATATTGCATTTATTCCACTGTATGTTGGTATGGGGAGACTTAAAATTTGGGTAGGTGGAAATTGTATTAAAAAAAAGGGTTTTATTCTTCCCTACAGTTGGAATAGAATAACTCTTGCATAGATTATGATAGAAACAAATTTCCTTTTCCTGTGCTTGCTGACATGTGTTGGAAACAAAATTGTTTGCAGGGAGCCTCAGGGCCTGAGTTATACACTTTCAAATTTCATTTTACAAAAAAAAAGCGCCTCTTTTTTTGTCTTAATTAGAACACAGACAATATATACAATCATTTTAATCAATAGTGTTTTATGTAATTTCAAAAGGTTTTCTTTAAAATGATTCCAATCTTTTGTATATATACCTCTGCCTGTGGGTATGGGAAGCTTTTTAATTTGGGTAGGCCAAATACAGGCGGAATTCCCCAAAATAGCCCCAGAGCTTAACAGTAAACCTATTTAGTCCAACAATACTTTTGAGAGATGCAGGTTGCTATTCTGAAATTGGATTGGTATAATTTTGATTAATGCAAGAGAACTTGCACTTTCTCAGGGCCATCAAGAATTTTTTAGGGAGTGGACTGAAATGGTTTTGAAAATTCCCTGAGCAATATTCTTATTACTGAACTAGGGAGTAGACTGAGACACTCCTTTACTTTTCTCTTCTAAAATGCCTTTATTGTTCATTTAATACCCTCTTTACGTTTTCTTGAGTCCTTCTCTGCTTTCTCCCCTACAATCTGTCCATCAGTGGAGAGGAAGGACGTTCCTGAGATGAGGGCCATGTTAGGGTGTGTTGTAAGGCTGAGCCCTGAGTAGAGCTCAGCAGATGGTACAGTCAGGACTGTCACTGCTTCTCCCCTGATGCCCAATCACTTCAAGCCACATCCCTCAACGGTGTTCACTCAGAAACCAGCCCGGCAGACAGCATTAGCATGACAAGATCATTACAACCTGGATGCATCTGCACACTTTTTTCAAGGACTTGTTATTTCTTACTCACACACATCCCTGACCTTGTGCTTTCCGTTGTACCTAATTTTTCTGTGTCCTACTTTTTCTAAGGTCAATGTTTTCACACTTCACACAATGTTGGGTCTTCCTTATTTATTTAAAGCACGAGTAGGGTTAAAAATAGACCATTAGGGTCCTTGAGAAAGCTCTTGGTCTTGTACTGAAAATGGATGCTTTTCTTAAGGCATGCATCTGACCTTTTAAAATTTTTAAGAAAATGTGTACAGTACTAAAATATATTTATAGTTATGTATTTAGCAGACACTTTTATCCAACATGTCTTATTATTTTTTATTTTTTTAGTCAAAATAGTGCCAAATAGTGTTTATTGGGAAACTAAACTAACCTGCTTTGATTTTATAATGTCAAACCATTTTGTTGGGTTACAGAGGCTTTTTGATGCGAAAGAAACCTAAGTTAAGGATTTTTCTAAAAGTTTAAATGGATTTGTAGCAATGCAGTCTCAATATTTCAGAAGCATCACATAAGAGGCATCAGAGGCACTCCATTTTGGAGTGCTTTGACATTTCCTTTGAAGTAGCACCATGGGGAAGACCACTCATAATGATGTAATTCCTTTAATTTCCCAAAAAATAGTTTTTTTTTTTTTATTATTTAAGGCAGAGTGCCATTCCATTTATTGAACTTCTGTAATTTCCTGATATGCTGCAAAGCATTCACAAAGAAACTGGTCATGCTAGAGCTTTTTGTGAAATTACGGATTTCTCAGTTCCTTTTAAAAAGATGATATTCACAGCATCTTTTGCTGTGGTTAGTTTTCTATTTACATGCTTTCTTTTATTAAAGGTCAACATTTAGTTACACCTAAAAGCAAAACCTAATGCTAAACCCCATTGAATAGTTAATGGAAAAGGTTTTCACGGAGGTGCAGACATCAGTCACCTTTAAAAATATGGACAGGTCGGCTTATCTCATCTCCAAAGCAATTTCAACTTTCGAAGTTTGCTGATATTGAGGTGTAAGTCGCACTCCTTTGATTTCACAACTCCTACATTTTTTTTTTCACGTGCAACACAGATTGCATTCGTGAATAAATTCACAGGGAATTTAGAAATATGTCAGCGTGAGCGCCAAAGAAATGTTTGCTTTTTCACAAAATTCCCATTCCTTCATCAGGGCTTTGGATCTCAGTTAAAAGAATCTGCTTTATTATTTGTTTCAAAATGCAAGAACATGCTTAGATGTCTGTGACAGCCTTCACTTCTGAATACCTCTTGAGAGTGACAAAGCAAGAAAAGATAAGAGAAATGGAGAGACAGAAATGGCATAAAGGCAGATACACACCTGTTTATTTGTTCAGTTTCATAAAAGAAGGAACATGGCAAGAGTGAGAGATGTTGACTAACTTAAAATTTGCTAAATTTTCTTTTTTTTTTTTTTGACACACTGTCAGAAAAGCACAGTTGGTTTTAAGGACAGAAGTTGATGAGCACTTTTTAAAGGTATTTTACAAATGATATTTCAGAAGGAACATTTCATCATTAACCAAATGTTTGTTTTGTCATAGCCCAACAAATTTAAACATTTAAACTTGTGGCAACATTTTTAAAAACCTGTTTTTATCCTAAGCAAATAGATTAGCATAGGACAAAATCGCATAGCATGTGCATGTACAGTAAGGGTAAAAAATTGCGTTAGCCTAGCCAAGAAAGCAAAATTTATGGCATATTTTCATTTTTCTGCCCAAAACACTGCAAAACAACTTTATTGTTACTATTATTATTATTATCATATTTGTTAAATATATTATTTGCATCTTTCTGTATGATACTAAATGTTACACGATTTCTATCAGCTGAATTGGGTAAAAACTGTAAGTTAGGCCTATAAATGTAAACTAACTAACTAAATAAAAACTGTAAAACTATAAAATGTGTTATATTTCTCTTTATGTTTAATATATTTCACTTTCTTATAATTTCTTTATTTATTTTTACATTTTATTTTTTCTGTTAACGTATCCCATGGTTGCATCTTTAAAAACCAAAATTAACATAGAAGAAAGAAAAAAAGGCTTTTCCTTGCATGACTAGAAACTGCTCTCTTCATTGGTCATAACAGCTCATGTGTGGCCCCTGTTTATGGGTCGGTGTTGTTTAGCCGAAAATGCAGAACATTTACTTTACAAAGTAAACCTAGGAGAATTAATTGATATTTCTATGAATATTCTAACAGTTTGGACTAAGAGCCATAATGGAATTTATGATATGAAAAATTCATCAGAACTTGCACGACTGAACAGGTATGTGCAGCTACTTTATCACATTCTACTCAGCTGGGTTTTAATTTTGGATGTTGTGATTTGTACTCGTGCTCCTAATTAGTATTATGTATGTGGCTGTAAGATGTATGTATTTGATTATGTTTTTTTAAGATGTTAAGATCAAAATTATGTAGGCCTATATTTGACAGTTCAACATACAGTATGTGTAAACAAACCTCTGGGTATGCAGATCTATGCTGAAAAGTTCACCCTTTTTACTAAAAAAAAGGGTTTTTTAGTCCATTTCACTTAAAAATGACACTAACTGCAACCTTTATATAAAAGCCCATTTCTGCCACATAAAAACATTCCTGGTAAATCATAATAATTTTGATATCTTTGTCATTGTGACTTTTTTGTCATTATTTTGACTTACAAAACATGTGGCAAACCAGAAATGGGCTTCCATATTTGCAGATGGCTTATAAATAAAAAAAAATCTTTTTAGTGAACCACACAGTGGGCCACCAGCTTTTTTAGATTCAAACAAACAAACTGAATTCACAAATACTTGAACGAATTTATACATTTGTTTTATTCATGACTCATATGATCTGCTTAATTTACCATTACATACAAAAAGACTCAAAAACTCAGTCTGTCAAATTCTGCACTAAATAAACTCTGGTCTGGTTGGTCTTGACCGTTTTCAGTTCAGTTTATAAATATGTCAAAAAAAGATTGAATTGGTTAAAGTAGCGAATCTAGCAGCATGTTATCGTTTCGACAGCACAATAAAACAATACATAGACAAGTGAATCTATGGAGTAGGTGTACAGTATTTATCATACTGGCATACAAGAGAAATTTTATTTCAATTCCATATTCCATTCAAACAAAACATAAGCAAGAAATCTGTATTAACTCTCATTATGGATTGCAAGTTATCTAATGCATCAGCTTTACTGTGTTTGTATAGCATTGCATGTCATTCCATCAGCCCCTAAACTCTTTTCTCTCTCATTCCCTCCTCCTCACATACAAACATCCACGACTCCTCCATCTTAAGTTGTCTCCCATTTTTTAATCGATTGCTCTATCACAGAACAGCTGTTGTGTTGTGTGATCCATGAGCTTCTCTACACATTAGTTATGCCACACACAGACAGTATCTGGGTGTCTCTGAGAGCAAGACAGCCCAATCCATCGCTGCAGACTCAAATTCTTTCGCTTCACGAATTCAGCTGAGCACATCACCATGGGCTGAGCCTGGAATCTCAGATAAACATTCCTCTGTTTGGATGCATAGTCTGTATTCCTGTATTGTCAGGTTGTTCTGCTGTGTCAATGCTGTGTACTGAATTAGTTGCTCTGTCTGTTTTGACTAGGAAGTCACTGCGGAGGAGACACACATATTGATCCTCTGTTGAGTACTTCAGACTCTCTGCAAGCAAACCGAATGTGGAATCTTTATTATTTTTTTTTTCTAATACTGATCAATTTATGTTTGAAGAATGCAACATATTCCTAAGGTCGATGTGTGTATTTTGGAGTCGGTTTTGCTGTAGATATTGATGCAGAGTGTGTTTTTTTTGCTCTTTTTTTACTCTTAATACCACTTCTTGTGGTAAACATGGGCATCTGAGTTGGCTGCCTTTTGAATCACGATTTCTTAAGTATGGAGATTTTCTTTTCAACTGCTCCTCTGTGCTTTTGAAAAAGTGCTGGCGTCCGTCTTAACGCTCGCTCCCGGGGTACAGAGGTTTGGGGTTTTCTATATTCTCTTACTTACTTTGGGGGATGCATTTCTAACTGCATTTCTGCTGCCCTACTTTGCAAAACTGCACTAAATGTGTAATGATGCCCTCGTGTCCTGCAAGATTTCTGTTTAATTTTGGAAATCTTAAATTCATTTGGCACTAGGCTGGGAGGAGGAAAAGAGAAAGGAAGTGCGTGTTTGTGTGTGTGCTGAGCAGTGTGAGCTTTTACCAAGTCAAACGTTCCTCAGTGATAAGCATATGTTTAGCTGCAGGACTGTGAGGGGGCAGAGTAGCACTGGTGCAATCCTGATAGCGGAGACACACTCAGGGATGCAGCTGTTTCTCAAGAGTTTATACACGTTTGTGAGGTAGCGAGAGAGTGTGTGTGTGTTATATGAGAGGAATTGTCATTTACCAGCTTTCCACACTCGAAAATCATCTTCCAACTAAATGTAAACTTCTGCAGAAGATATGAGTGGTCTTTATCAGTTATTTTTGTTAAAATGAAATGTTGGTTAATATCGACCAATGACAAATCAGATGCACCACCATCAGAAAGCCCATTGTCCTCAGGTAACGTTACGGAAAGAGACCAATGTGTACATAAAGAGGACATCCATAAACAGTCGGCTCATCCTTACTCCAAGTGTCGAAATTATCGAGATTTAGATGCATTTACATGCATCATCGTCAATAACGTACAGCATCCCCAATGTGTAGTATGCACTGAGGTGCTTGCACATGAAAGCCTAAAGCCTGTAAAAATGCTACGACATTTGAAAACTAAGCACTCCTCTCTCTTGTTACAAAACCAGTAGATTTTTTCCGGCGAAAGGAGCGAGAGTTACAAGGCCAAAGGAAAGTCCTAACTAAACAAACAACAATACCCGCAAAAGCTCAAAAGGCATCATATGAGGTGGCATATTTAATATTTAATATTTAAACCCTCATAAAACCCGCTGCTATAGCTATAAGTCGGGCTATGCATGGGGATAAACTGGCCCGTGAGCTAGAATCAGTGCCGCTGTTGCCCGGCGAATCTCCGACATGGCGCAGGACATAGAGTGTCAGCTGGTGGACAGACTGAAAAAAGGGAAATATGCTTTACAGTTAGACGAATCCACACATATATCTAACTCTCCCCACTGTCAGATATAGTTTTGATGGAAAACTTAACGAGGACATTCTGTTTTGCACCCCGCTGGAGGGAACGTGCACAGGCGAGGACATTTTCACAAAACTTGACAACAAACTAAAAGAAGATGGGCTGTCTTGGAGCGAGTGCGTCGGTGTGTGTACAGACGGTGCTGGAGCGATGCTGGGGAAAAAGAAAGGTCTTAAAGCAAGAGTCTTACAAGTGGCGCCTCACGTAAAATTCACGCATTGTATTATACACAGAGAAGCTCTTGCGAGCAAAACACTTGACCCAGAACTTAAACGTGTTCTTGAGACTTCGATACAAATGATAAACTATATAAAAGCGCATCCACTCAATATCAGACTGTTTGCCACTCTCTGTAACGAACTGGGATCGGAGCATGAGTGCTTGCTTTTCCAAAAAGAAGTCAGGTGGCTTTCGTGAGGGAATGTGCTCTGCCGCCTCTTTGAGCTGCGGGATGAAGTACGCTTGTTTCTGATGGAGCATGGGTCCCAGCTCGCTGATCACCTCACTGATCCTGACTGGTTAACAAGGCTAGCGTATTTGGCTTGCATATTTGAAAAGCTGAATGGACTTAATATATCATTGCAAGGTGAGAACACACACATAATGTCACTAAACGATAAAATCCACGCATTCAAGAGAAAACTTGAGCGCTGGACTGAGCGAGTTGAACTAGGAAGGATTAACATGTTTTCTGAGCTGGATGAATCATCGGACATTGAGGACGCATTGGTTGAACTGTCATGCGACCAAACCTTGAAGTCAGTGTTTAATTCCAAGACTCTGGCTGAGTTTTGGATTTCATTCGAGAGGGAATACCCACAATTATCCAAGGCCGCTATGGATGTACTGATGCCGTTTTGCACTACCTACTTGTGCGAAAAGATTTTTTCGGCACTCACGTACATTAAAAAGGTCGCGACTGATCGTGGAGGATAATCTCCACAGTCGCAGTCCCCAAAATTAACTCAAGAATAGACTTGCTGTGCTCCAAGTATTGTGCCCACCCATCTCATTAGGGGAGGTGTTTTGAATGAGAACGAATAAGAAACAGTAAAAAACAAAAAAATTGTTATATGCTTGTTAGACCATTGTGTTCTTTTGTGTTGTCATGCTCATGTTTGGATAGGCCTATTGGCACATGTGCACCCGCTGCGCGCAACATTTGTATATTTTAACTACTTCCGAGGATAGTAGGGGTCACGAGTCACTGGCACGATTATTTTGGGGGTCGTGAGCTGAAAAGTTTGGGAACCCCTGTTCTAGACTGCTGTGATTGGTCGTCAGGGTGTTGCCAGGTGGCTGTATACTGGTCCAAATCTGAAGATACTGATAGTTAAAAATTTATTTAGTTAAAAATCAGTTAAAAAGTCAAAAACAGAACAAGCTTGATTTCTGTTAAATGGTATTTAAAAAAAATATATTGCTATTTTATTTAGTATTAAGAATGATAATACCTAAAATAAACATTATTATTATTATTATTATTTGTAAATTTATGCAAGTTGTTGTGCTGTCTTGTTTATTTTAATATACATATATGTATGTGTGTGTGTGTATTTTGAAATATTTTAATTTATTTTAATGTAATTTATTGCTAAACTTGGTATTTAAAAAAATAATGGCTTAAATAGAAATGTGTAAACATATTGTAACGTTCTATGTCTGTTTAGTTCTGTTTATTCTCTGTGTTTTTGTATTTTTGTTTTTTGTATTTCTGTGTACTGTGTTTCTGTGTTTACATTGTTTAAGTGATTATTAGTTGATTGTGCTCCACCTGTGTCTCCCCAGCTGTCTTCTCTTTAGTTCATTAGCCCCTGTGTTTAAATGCCATGTCTTTTGAGTTCAGTTTTTGTCCGTCAATGAATGTGTTAGGTGTTGTGAAATCTCTTTATGTTTGAATGATTAAATGACTGTTATTTTTATGAACTCTACGATCTCCTGCGTTCTCCTTCATCCTCCTGCACCCACCGTGACATATATCAGTAAAAAATATTGGTCAAATTAATTGACCTACTGCTGTTTGGGAAGTTGCAGTTATGATTTCCATTCTTTGGAGAATTTTTCATGTTTGAGAATTCAGAAATTGCATGATTTGAAAGCGACTTCTGTGCTCCACACATCACTATAGTATTTGCAGTAGATAATTAACCATTTCTCCAGCAAAAGTTAAGTCTGTGGGATTTTTGTTTTTAGCTTTTATTTAAAAAAATCTGTCTGTACCATCTCTATTTTTAACAAAGCTGTATAAATTGAAATTATAAAGCTAGAATGTCTTTAAAAAGGGCAGCGCATTTCCAGAGATGGTATGATGCAATACGGTGAAAATTGTATTTTTCATTTTTCCTTTGGGTTGACCTTTCCAACACAGGAAAACACTAAATGTGATCCATGCAAAAACTCTTAAAAGTTCTCAAAGAAACATTGTGTGTTAAGTTGACCACATATTCCCATCCAGCCTGACTTCCCATTGGCCACACAGCCCAAGTTCCACTTAATATGAAAGGCATTCGTTTTTGAAGTGCAGATGTGAGCCTGTAAGGATCATATCCTGTCGTGTTTGGCGTTCTGTTTATACACATTCTGCATTCCTCCGGGGAAACTGCCCTGTGCTGCAGAAGGGCTGTGGAGAATGAAATACTGATGTTCTAGTCACACACATACAACCATATATTTTTACGCGCGTACTTGTCAAAGTTTCGCCGGCCCCAAATTCATCTCCTCTCTGCCTTGAGTGAATTCTTATCTCGGGAGACTTAGGTGACTCTCTTGGCACATTTTTTCCACGGCTTCATGTTTCACAGTGACGGTTTGACAGCCGATTTCAAAGCCTGTAAATCCCCCAGAATACCGTTTGCCTGGTGCTTTGAGTGGGCATGAAGCATCTGCACGCCGACAAACAGCCAAACAGACACTACAGCCTAGGGATGGAGAGAAGGAAGGAAAGATGAGGCTAGAGAGAGTCTCTGTTGGTGCTGGAGGGGATGAAGGGGTGATGGGGCAACGCATCACTCCCCCAACATTTCCTGACAGCTCACTTGCCGTAGGGACGTGGAGCAAGGTTGGAGGGTGCCCCACTTTAACACCCCCACAGAGCCCTAACCCTGAGTGTATGGATGTAAACACGCACTCACACACACACTCAGGGGAACACTCCTACTCATCTCCAGATCAGAAAAACAGAGGAAAGAACAAAATGAAAGAAGGGGAGAAAGACTGGAAAGATTCTAAACATTTTCTGTATCTGCGTCTGTCTGTCAGAAAGTCTGTGTGAAGGTTTACCGCTCTGATCCCAGAGCAGTTACTGTTAAAGTAATAGTTCACTTGGAAATGAAAATCTGTCATTATTTACTCATCCTCATGTCGCTCATACAAACCTGTATGGCTTTTTTCCACCATTGAACCCAGAAGGTGAATTTCGGTAGAATATCCAGGTCACTCAAAAAAAAAAAAAGTAGAAGTAGTCCATTTGACAAGTGTGCTCTATTTCAAGTCTATGTGACATGGCATCTGTACTAGCACTCGTAATAAATTGGTCTATTGTCTGTTGAGAATATTGTAAATGTATGAAGCATATATCACACAGAAGACACTGTTCTGATGGTAAATGTGTTAAATTTACACTTATTTCCAACTTTGCGAAATCTGCATGGATCACAAATTTTTTTCTCCATTTCATCCCATTGAAATGGCTGAAGTTCAGCTAAGAAAATTTGATGAAACTATGGTAACTGTAACCTTCACAAAAATATATCTGAATGATTAAATCATGAATCTGATTGATCAGGTTCTCAAGCTCAAACAGCAGACGCAATGATCTGCTGGCAAAACTATTTTTATTTTACTTCCTCTTATGCTCCATTATTTTCACTGTGCAGTGTACATGTATAAAGCATTACGTGTGCATTATTCAACATCTCTCTAAAGAAGAATGTAAGTCAAATACTGTAGGTTTGATGATACTGTAGGTAAATGATGACAGAAATTAAATTTTTTGGATGATTAAAAGGAATCTTTTTGCTAAAGTGAACTGAAACAAAAAACCCATAATGGCCCAGATTATCACAAAATGGCAAAAATTTCTGTTTTGTTTATTTCTAAGTATTTGTAGCTCAGACACTGCTGACGTGTGTGCTGCACACAAAAGTGGCACAGTATTGTGTGTTTTAGTTAGAATGACTGTACTAATAATGTGACCTCAGGGGTCTTTCTTTTTCCAGAGAGTGCTGGTCAGTTTTAAGGTCAGTGGTTCCTCAAAGGCATCCACGGGATAAATAAATAACCATTTTTTTGTTTGTTTTTTGAGGAAAGATTGTTTTTATCTAAAGCCTGGGACCTGGAAGGAGGGTTTTCGATGTGTGTGTGTGTGTGTGTGTGTGTGTGTGTGTGTGTGTGTGTGAATGTGTGGCAAAGACAGTGACCTAAGGGCGGCACCCATCCGTCAGTCAGTGCTGTGTGAGTCACAGCCTTTTTAATGATGAGGGAAGAGGGCCTTAAGAGCTGTGGAAATGTCGCGTTTTAATGGCTGAACTCTTTTTGCTTGATTTGGCCCTGGGTTCTCTGGGCATGAGCATAATGATGTGAAATCCATTTAAGAGCTGAGAAAGAAGTGGCGCTCGAGAGGAAGTTCTGAGTGCCCTGCCACACACACTTACGCACATAAGCTCACACAACAAGACTTTAACACTCCTAAAGCCAGTTTTTAGCCAAATAAAGGCTTAACGTGAGTCCACAGCTAGACAAATTGACCTGTATAGTCTGCTTGATATTCTGATTTTACCAGATATCATTTAGTGACAGCTGTTAGAACGGTAATCCATTTTAATTAGTTCATTCGGACTTAATGCTACTGTATGTGGTCACTGTGGGTAATGTGCGGATGCACGCGGAATTGAAACCTTTTAGTCATGCTCTCTAAGCCGTGTGGTTGCCAGTTAAACTTTCTTTATAAATCCACTGAGGAAATGCCAGTGGAAGAAGTGCTTCACCATGCTTCAGCCTAAAAGTAACCAAAATCCTTATCCAACTGTATAACATTAAAATCTTATGAATATGATGGCAGTTAAACTATCCTTTTTAGTATAATATTGTAGGCCATTACAGCATACTGTTGTTTTCAGTTTTCAAATATGAGTCAACTATAAACAAATAAACCATGTTAACAAAGTTACTGTGAAATCTTCTCTGGTAAACAAACTGTAATCTGGTGACAGTTTCATGCCCTAGGGACTAAGTTTGTAAGATAAGCAAATTCACAAAATAAATAAGAAAAAAGTCACTTGGTACTATAAACAGTACAGTACTTTTAAAACATGTACTGTATATAGCCTCTAAATGTAGAAATCAAATGACTGTCTTGTCTAATTAGTTTAATAATTACTTTATTAGAATAAGATCATTTTAGAGTGGAAACTTTTGTGTTTTAGTTTTTGTAACTTCCACGCTTTCGTTTGAAATAAGTATCAAAACTAAAAAGTTCCTTTCACTATATTAATAACTGGGTTCTTAACATAGTCTCGCCTTACAGTTAGCCTTTGCGCCCATGGGGAGGGGGCTACATTGCGGTGTAAAAGTTACTTTATTCCTGATAATATTAAAGCAAATTACAGCATGCAACGAATTGCACATGCTAATCCAGGAAAAGCAATCAAACATATGAAAAATATGTCACAGCTTATTAAGTTTTGTACCCTGAAGGCTAACATGCCACAATATCTTTGCAGCAGATGGCATGGTACTTAAGGGTTTTTATTAAAGTAAGGAAGCAGATAACTTACATGAAAAAAAAAATCACAACAAACTCTGGGAGGAAATTGTAAGGGAATTGGTTTTCAATCTGGGGAAACAAATTAACATTTCTAATTTTAATTTCTGCCAAGTGGCCCTCCAGGAAGTGGGCAAAACCTGTCCATTGATCAAGGTTGTTAGAAATGGTGTTATTACCGTGTGTCATTTGTATATGGATTTCAATCAGGGTCCTGAACACCCTTGTCTTGGTTTGTTTTGGAGTAATGACATCATTAAATCATCAATCATCAAACTCATGAAATATTGATATATTTGAGTTTAGATAGAAACTATTTTTTAATTATGTGTGTAGAAAGGAGAGTGAAGCAAGGTGAAACATGTGTAGCATATGCATGTGCTGTGTAGCATAATTTTTCTGGAAGCTGGAGGAGAGCTTTTTTTGGAAGGTAGACTACAAGAGATTATATGTGTTTTGATAAATGTCTGAGATATGTTACAGTAACTGGTTAATTTAAAGGTAAACTTCACCGTTTTTCCATATTCCATGATGTTCTTCCCTTAACTTAGACAAGTTGATACATACCTCTCCTGTCTCAGTGCATGCACTTGATCACTCTAGCGAGTGGCGCCAATATGTCAACATATAGCTTAACTCCACTCATTCCTTAGGATCCAAACAGGGATGCATTTAGAAGTCACCAAACAATTCCAAGTTTTCCCTATTTAAAGATGGTTACATGACTAGATACATGATTAAGTATGGTGACACAAAATAAAACTTCTAAATTTGTTCCTGTTTGGATCCAAAGGAATGATCAGAGCTAAGCTAAAAGCTAACATGCACTGATACGTGAAAGGTATGTATCAACTTGTCTAAGTTGAGGGAAGAACATTGTGGAATATGGAAAAACAGTACTTTGGCATGTTGAGTACAGACCACTAAAATAACTAAAAATAAGAACCATACTATATGAATGAATACATTCTATCCAACCAGTGAGAAATCACACATAAAGCAACAAACCAGCCCCTTCTGATATTGACTATTACTTTCAACTGTGCGCTCATTAACTCTGGTTAGATTTGAGCACAGTTGTAGATGTTTAGCTGTGAGGCTTTGTGATCAGAAAGACCAACTGATGTTCCAGCTGCTATCATCTGCAATGTTTGTGACGTGATTTTTGTTTGTTGCTTCTTAAGAAGAGAAGCTGGGCCCTGCAGTTAAACCTACCTTCTTTATCCCTAAGATCTGCACTCACATTCTGAGTAGAGTAGGATTTTGTTTAATTTTCCATAATCCAAGATTAGCTTCAAAGAGCCGCGGGGCCTTCAAACACGGGAAGAACTGTCTGATGCTCACACTGTCAGACAAATGAAGTATTCAAATGAGTTTGATTTTTCGGAAATAAAACTTGTGCCCCCACCACATACACCCACAACCTCCTCCTCTTGTTCTTTTTAAGCGTGCAGCACATTTTCATGCTCTCTCCTCAGTTTTAATTGGTGCCAGAAGAGAATCAAAGGGAACAGAGGGAGTGTGGCACGTTGATCGGAGGACCCTAGAAAGACTCCTTCCTGTGATCTGAGCAATTGTAATTGTGTTGGACTTTTAGCTAGGAGTTTTGAAGAGACAGCTTCAGTTCAATTACTGCTGTCACAATGTCAAGCCTCATCCCTAGGTGTTTCCTTTGGCTCATGCTCTCTCTCCTTCTCTATTTCTTTGCCTCTCTCTCTCTCTCTCTCTCTCTCTCTCTATGTGTCTTGTTTGCTTCATCTGTCTGTTTCTCTTTTCCTCCAACATTTGTTTCATCCTGTGTATTATTCCATATCCCGCGGCTGATGTTGTGCCTCATTTGAGGTGTGACTTCATTCACATCCATGCTGGATTTTGCACTCTTTGTCTTGCTATCCTTCTCATCAGAACGCTGATTATTAAAATATGCAGCATTTTTTCTTTTTTCTTTTTTTTCAGTTCTGCTCCCAGAAATGCAGCAAATAAAAACGAATTCCTTGCGATGCTTTTCAGTCACATCTGAGTTATTGAGAGGCTTTTTATTATTCAGATGTTGCACTAAAATCAAAACACAGGCTCTTAAGGGGCTCTTAAGACTTATTTGTTAAGATTCATTGATGATTTTAGAGCTCTCCAAATATCCGTAATTAAACTCAATTCCAAATTAGCGTCGCAACTTCTCACTGAAAGCTATGATAAATGTTTTTAATAGAAGAGAAATGTGGTTCTCACAAACATGAGTGGCAATGACCTTGTCTAACTGTAGCGCAATTTGAAGAATGTTCTAGCTTGCAGTGTTGTATAAAGTCATGGCTGTGAGACAGGAAGCCGCCACATTTGGCCATATGAGCAGTGACCCCTCATAAGTGACACATTCTGGGCATTCTGCTCTGCGTTGGATTCGCCCTTTCAACTCGTGAAGGTTATGACTAGATTCCAGGGCTGCCTGTTACTGAGTGGCCCTTTTGGGAAGGTTAATTGTGTATCTGAGTTTTGAGATTTTTCACCATCACAACACTTTTAAATGTGCGAGTGTAAGGTCAGAAAGTCAAACGCAGGCAGTAGACAGTGAACATTTCCTCATGACTTTGGCATTCCAGTGCTCACACTTTTTTTCTCCATGCAAGTCGACTTTAGATATCTGATTACACAGTGTTATAAAGTGGTAAGTTAATAATATGTGTTTAGGAAATAATTCTCCATGTTATTTTAGGGCTTACTTGGTTTTACTAGTGAACTCATTGACCAAAACAGTAGTCGCTGAGTCAGTGTTTAGCTTATGTAAATGACAAACCATGACACGTCAGCGGGAGATTGTGTCCTGCATAGTTTAGATGATGAAGGTTGGAGACAATATGTTACACATCTTCCATTGGAACCACTTGCATTGTCAGAAGTTAAATGTCCCACATTTATAGTTTCTATAAATATCTGGATAATACTTCTATACCACTGAACCGCTGGTTTCAGATGTGTTGAAGTGAGAAGAATTTTGAATTGCATTTGAGTAGAGAGAAATACAGAACTTTTCAGCAGTTTGGGGGTAGCGAGATATGTTTTTTAGAAGAAATGAATATAAATAAGAATGTATTAAACTGTCAAAAGGGACAGCAAATACTTTAATAATGTAAAAAATATTTCTAATTCAAATAAATTATTTTCTTTAGTTTTTTTTATTCATCAAAGAATTCTACAATAAATAATATACAGTATATATATATATATATTAATATATATTATACATATTTTATACATAACTGTTTATGAGGGCTGTCAAACGATTAATTAACATAACATATTTTCTTGAATATAGGCCTGTAAATGCATGTGTGCGGATTTTAAATATAACATATTTAAATATACAGTATATGCAGTATGTAGTATATTTTAGAAAATTACCTTTTTTTTCTTTTTTTTTTCTTTACTCTTTACTCTCTCTTTTGTGCCTATTAAGTGCTCTGAGTGAAAATTAAAATTTTTACTCTCAGAGTTATTCATGCTGTTGAACTAATCGACTAGTCTTCACAGTCCTTGTTTACAGGCTCATTGTGTACCACAGCCATAGAGCTGCTTTCCAGTCCACCCTCAAGGATCATCCGCATGCTGCTCCTCTGAGTCCCACGATCATCATGGATGTGGCCACTATAAATCCCAGATGAGCCTCAGACACACACGCACACAAACCAGCAGCAAAGCGAGCGGCACATAAATCTTCAACTTCTGTAGACACACATCAAAATAGAGAGTGTGTAACAGCATTTAAACAGTGAGTCTCCTACTAGACAATACATTTTATATTATATTTTTGCTTCATTAGAATCAAGGTTTATCTTTAAAGTACCATTTGAGCATCATTTGTCCTGCTAAGGATGTAAAGCAATGGTGTGGGTGTTTGTTTTTGTGGTCAAGCTCAGGTGGGCCGATCATTTGGAAACAGGTAACTAAAGCAGACACGGGGCAGT
Organism: Enteromius unitaeniatus; assembly: GCA_032359435.1. Classification (NCBI taxonomy): domain Eukaryota; kingdom Metazoa; phylum Chordata; class Actinopteri; order Cypriniformes; family Cyprinidae; genus Enteromius; species Enteromius unitaeniatus. The sequence goes on from JAUMHI010000012.1 coordinate 2,507,821, forward strand.
TGGGGGGCAGCAGAGCTGCACTAATACTTTTGGACAGCCGGGTGAGGGCCAGCCAGCCAGACTGCATCCCCATGGTGGGCCGGAATGGAGAAAAGTGCCGGACAGGGACAGATAGAGGCACAGAACATTAAAAGTCAGAAAGATAACATATTAATATTATTTTTTAATGATATTTCCATAAGCCTGGCTGTGTGGTACTTCCCTAGTGACAGAAAAGCACAGCAGTGTTGTGAGGGATTGCTCCATGACAATAAAAATCTCTGCACTGATATCTTTTCTCATTCTCCAGAGGTCATCCGCATAGTAATATCATTTCTGCATCTGACATTTAATCCATTCAAACAAATAACCCGAGTGGGCAAATCTATTCCTACACATCTTCATCTATATATTGCAGTAAAACACACTCAAGAAAAATCATACACAGAGACACATTACAGATCACACACATCTAAAATGAGGCCTGGGGGACTTTAATGACCCCCCGATAAACATAAACCTTGTTTATCATCTTCATAACATTCTGTCTGTGGAGAGAATGAATCTGCAGGCACACACACATTCACATTTTCACAAAAAATGCTGTATGCATTCTAGTGATCTCATTAAAAGGTGTGCCTGTGCAGTATTTTATTATACGCTAAGAGAAGTAGAGATGCCTGTGGTGTGTCATGGAGTATTCAAATCATTACCTCTGTCATTAATATAAATCTGTGTGTATTTGTGTAGGAGTCTTGGAGTTGTTTATTAATAGATACAGTATTTATTAGAACTCAAATTTATTGTAGAGTTTTTTGTAGTTTTAATTCTAGGCTAATGATAATTAATGAAATAAAGTTTAAATCATTCATCAAGATTATTTACATTGATTTCAGCTTATATAGTTAAATGTTAAATTGTAATAGCACGTATTAGTTCACCCAAAAAATAAAATGTATGCCATTAATTACTATGCCGTGTATGCCATGTTATTTCAAACCCATAAGACCTTTGTTCATCTTTGAAACACAAATTAGGATGTTTTTGATAAAATACAAATTTCCATTTCATCAAAAATATCTTAAGATGATCTTATGGGTTTGGAACAACATAAGGGGGAGTAATTAATAACATAATCAAACAAAATCCCTTTAACATTATAAATAAATGCTGCAAAAGTTTTGGTTATTGTTAGTTCATGATAATGAATTAGCTAGTGTTAGTGAACTGATTACATGATCGGACAATTAATCAAATTAATCTCAACTATTTGCATATATTACAGAATAGCTTCCAATTAAGATAATTCTGAGACATTGTGCAGACAAATTGCAGATACTATGGCTTTAAAATGACTTTAGAAGTTGTGTTATTTGATATATTTAATATAATTATAATGCATTTTGTAGCTGGTTGAGGTGCCTGAGGTTTAGTCTTGACTGTTTGCTGTTCTTTTGCTTTGTGTGCAATATTTATAATTGTTGGTCTTTGCACACGTGTAGATGGACATCTTTGACCTTGTTTTCCTTAAAAAGCTCATGTTATAAAGTGGTTAAACTGTTTTTGTTCTGAACAATACCTCTTCATTCTGTTCTGTCCTGTTGCTTTCTGTCAATTTATTGTTGTTTTATAACAAAATGTAAGGCATTGTTGCAGATGCATAATGGCAGGACACCACATATTCCTAAAGGCTGCAAGATTCCCATTTGCAGTTATGAAGATGCAAAACCTGCATAGGCTGTCAAAACAAGAGACAGGTTTTAATGAAGATTTATGGTGCTATCCTCATCACTCGGTGAAGACAGTAGACGATGTACTTCATCATTTTAAGAAACCGATCTCAGGGGGCCCATGTCCAGTCTGAAATGGTTTCAAAGAACTTCACCTTTAATGTTTCTCTGAGGTTCATTGTGATGTACACCAGGAATAAACACAGATTCTTGCTGATGTATGCTTGGCAACAGCCTTCGGAAACACATTGCCCTAGATACTAAAAACGGAAGATAATGAGTTTGTTGCTCACCTCTTAGGACATCATATCCTAGAACGCTGACTTTTAAGACCTTTTATTGGCTACCTAATGCACCCAATCGGGTCCTAGAGGATGTCCATCCCTGTTCTTAATTATACTGATTCTCTGCAGTGATACAGCAAAGCCAAAAAGAAAATAACAGTTATTTCAGGTATAACTATACCTTTACCAAACCAAATTACTAAGACAGAAAACAAGATTGTTTAGAGATGGATATCATTTGGTCCCTCCACGTGGCTTCCTATATCCATTGCACTGTCCCTGTTAGTTCACTTATGTCATGGTTGTTTATTATATAACTTAAGAACTTGTAGAATAGTGGCTTTTTATAAAAAATAAAAATAGGGGTAATAAATAGGGGTAACACTTTACAATAACAGTACATGTAAACTAATGATGAGTTAAGACATAAATTAATCAAGAACTTAACTACGACATAACTCACATGAATTACTGCATGAATAACGCTACATTAATTACATGTTAGTTACCGCATGTTAGTTAATGTATTAATTAACAATTTGTGGTAAACTAAATCAAACATGCGTTATTGGCACAAGATTGTTTATAGATCTGCCACCTGCAGCTGTCACAAACATCAATGAATGACAGAGAACTTCTCGCAATATTTACATTTAACCTAACTCATCCAACAAACAATAATGCGTTCATAATTAACAAGTTCATCTCATCCTGTTTTGAGTGATTACACCTCTGCCATCCTATAATAATGTTTTCATTATAATTAACCTGACACAATATTCCAAATTAAAACAGAGAAGATGATTATCTTTTCGGCTATGTTATAAATTGGTTTACTGTGATTATACATTAATAATGCACTGAAGTCAGATGTTTCTCTTGTGCTCTTGTTCTTCTTTTGGGCAACTATTTCCCTCTTCAATATGTTAACTTTCCTTCTACCGTTTAGTTACTTCTCCATGCAAATGCAGCCATAGGACCTCTGCTCTTCCACTTCTATACAAACCAAATATCTGATTTAGATGAGCTGAATATGTATAGAAAATGCATAATTGATAACTTTTTAGGGATGTTAACAACTCATGAATTCATGTTATTTTATAACTAATTAATGAAAAGTTGGTAATGATGTGCCCCCCCCCAAGTAAAGTCATGACAGAATTATATATTAACAACTCATGAATTCATGATGTGACACAGTGGTGGTTCAACATGGAATTAAGAAATTGTTATTTCCTGTATTAGTACATGATAATTCATGTACTGTTATTGTTAGTGTTACCTAAATAGGAATATAAGCAAGTGTATTTGTGTGTGTTTAAAAGGAACTTCTAAAGATAATTACTCTGAGATATATTAGAAAGATTTATTTTAGTTTTTTCCCTTCAGTTCTGAAAATGCATAGATACAAAAATATATGGTTGATTTACGATTCAGTGTTTTTTGTAATGTACCCAATTTATACTATTGATTCAAAATTTGTCTAAATTAATACAAAAATAAAAATATCACCAATTTACATCACTTTATATTGGACACTACTAAAATGGATATTCATTTTCAAAGATGATGGCAAAAGTATGTATATCTAATTAATTGGCCAGTTTATATTGCATGTGCATTTTAAAAAATAACTGATATGGTACAGATTGTGCATCTCTACACAATTTGAAGTAATGTTTGATATGTTTGGAAGCTAGGTTCTGTATGAATGCAGATTTACAGTTGTCCCAACCCAACATCTGGGGTCACCAGTTGAGAAGTGTATGAATAAGATGTAAAGAGACATGTTGATTGGAGCTGTTTTAATATTCATGCACACATTTTGAGTTAGTCATCCGTGAGAGATGGAAAGAGAAAAAATAGCGACACATGCACAAACAGACCATAATATCTAAAGGTCTGTAGACATGTTGAGCTTGAGTCTAAATGAAGGTGACAGGTGAAGACTTTGTGGTCCATCCTGTAGACAACTGCCTAAGGGTGAGGGGTGGGTGGAGTGAGTATCTTCAGAGAGTACATAGTTTAAAATAAATGAACTTTGCGTGCACAAACAAAAAGTAGGAGAATGTATCTGAAGACACTGAAAACAATGGGAGCATTTGTTTGAGGGTCCTGGGACGTTACCAACTTTAGCGTCACACCAATAGATGACACATGCAGATAGTTTTCACATGGCTTTCACATGATGCCTCTTTTGTACACTCAAATGTGTGTCTCATTCTAGCATTTGTTTCAAAGTCTGCTTATGCCTTTTATTATAAAATAAATTGTTGTTATGTGAATCCTGAAAACCTGACATCATTTAATTGAAAACATCAATAGTGACGCCATAGATACTTGGTATTGTTGTTGCAATTCATTCATTTTTATTCAGTCATGTTTAAAAGTCATATATTTACATGCACTGAGAGGTCTTGTCCTTGTTTAGTTTCTGTTTGTGTCTGTTTCTTTAATTGTCACACAAACTGGAATCTGAAAATTGAATTGATGAAGACGTGTCTACAGTGGTGTTATTTAAGTGAGACGTTTGCACAAGTGCATGTCTTTATGTGTGTAGATATCTTGGATAATAAAGGAACTTTCTGTGTCCTTTTCATGACAAATGAGTACTGCTGTGCACAGGCAACAGGGATAAATAATAATGCAATATAAATAATGTGCAAGCTGCGGTATTCACTGTTACACTGGACACATGAGCCTGCAAACACACAAATAAATCCTTTTATGTATAGGGAAGCACATAAACATGATCAACAATTTAATAAATAAAACAAAGACGGAAAGTTTGAAGGTTAGGTATAGCACATGGGAAGTTAGCTTGGACATTCAGCATCTCACAGGATGACAATACATGTAGTGCCGAATGGGTCGTTATTATTTTTGCTGTGTTTTAAGAAAGACTGTACATTTTAAAATGTGCATTTCTGCATGATTCAACTCAGGAGTACGCTAAAGTGAAGATGACCTTAAAGCTAGATATGGACCATATATTCACCATTGTTATTATCTTTTTGGAGTTTATCTTGAATATTAAGCTTCAAATTATTGTATAAATCTTAACATTTCAATCTGCTGCACACACACACATAAATATGCTTGTACAGAGTATAATACACAAGCATAACTCACATTGGTATTAATAAGAATGTATGCCAGTTGCATGTAGAAACACTTTATAAATATTTTTTACAGAATTTAGCATGTACCACTACAGTTCTGTCATTAGTATGGCATATATCCTTTATATAAATATATATAAGTACTACATATATTGTACACACAAAACAAGACATGAGTTATTCTGCACAGTGAATACGCAGTGAGTGTGCATGTTTTTCTAAATGGGTTTATATTTTTGCATACCATCAGAATGTTTAGTGTCAACTCCTATTGCTGTGCATGTAAACTGCTATATATGAACTCCTATAAATACAAGCATGACACAAACGTGTTATTCCTTTATGCCAAGAAGATCGGGTGAGTCGTATATGCATATATCTGCACCATAACAAACATCACACACACACACACAGACACCCCAAGGCTGATGAAATGTCAGGGAGGCGTGAATCACTCTAATAGATGGAGTGTAAGTAATTTCGGTGACTTTGTCTGCCAGTCACAGCATAAAAATGTACACAGACACACAGATTTATAGAACGGACAAATGGACATTCACAATACAAATGTCCTAGTCATGCACTGAAAAGTCACAAGCTCTGTTACACAGACAATATGGAAATAGACCATGATGGAGCATGTGATCATTGGTTAGTCACCCTGCGTCTCTTTTTATATAGTCACCACACACTTGTAATATCTTAATATTCTTATTTGAGATGGCAGATATATTTTAATGTACTGTCAAACCATCACGAATGGTGCTCACAACAGGTGCTCTAAGCAGTTTAGATCTAGCATTTCACCACTGTGAATTATGATTCAGATTTTTAGGGATGGCTGAGAACAGATCCGTTAAAGTCACAAATGTGCATGTTAATGAATGCATTTAATTAAGCTAGTTACACATGCAAAGTGTGCACATGTTTGCTGAGCTGAAATAACGTGGGCCTCGCTATCTCATTTCATGTCCCATTTCTCCAGTTGATGCAATTGAGATCCCAGTCTTCCCAAAAGAAACCCACTATAGAGGACTGCTTGTTACAAATAACAGGCTTCTGCATTTGTTGCCGTCTTGCATTTTTAACTGGGCTTTTGGATGCATTGAAATCAAGATTTGCAAACTCTGATTTACAAAAACTCACTTTGACTGACCACTAATCTAAATATTGAAAGCAGCACATCCCTTTTTGTGCCTCTGGGAGTTACGGTGCTGAATGGATGGTTTATTAACTGTAAAAGTGTCTGAAATGTGACGGCAACCAGAGGTTTTAAAAGAGAGTATAGGAACGTGTAAATCAGTCCTAGTGTCTTATTGTCAGGCAGAATCATGACCCTGTCTGCAGGGACCGAAGGAGCTGTTGATCTTCGACGTGAAGCCGATCACAGAGATGAACGAGTGTGCAGATGCGCGGATTAGAAAATGCATTATAGATCACAAAGTTATTTGTTGTTGAGAGCAGCAGCTGCTGTGTCTAACTGATCGATGGAGATCTCACAGTACACAACCTCTTCTTAGCTCTTTCATGTGCAGAGGCCTGATTGTTGAGCTTTACTCTATCGCCCCCATGTGGCAGCAGCTGGAACTGCAGAAGTAACCTCTGGAAGAAAGATGACAGGAAAATTTAGAAAAGCCAGTCTGTCATCATGATGATAATATTTATTTAGTTAGTTTTTTTTTTTTTTTTAAATGGCTGTTATTTGCTCCTGTACTTGATTCAATCATGTCCATTCTGATTCCTTCTAGCAATTCTTATTCTGTCCCTTTTAGTGATGTCTAGCTTAGCATGAGGCACTTTTGTGAAGATTGTAGGGTTCCCAGCATAACTCTACAAACCGAGCTGTGCACCTCCATCTTCAGACTGTGTGAATGAACTGCCATGTGCAGACATGCTCCTTGTTGTAATGGCATTATGCCCATCCCTGGAGCTGGCCTCCTCTTGACGTTGTTGTACCGGGCATTTGTCCAACGATGGCAAAGATGTATGTTCTCTCAAGTGTGTTTGTGTGTGTTAGTCTGTTGGGCCAGTGCCATGATCTTGGCACTCAGTCCCGGTTCACCAGCTTCAACTTATTCGCAAAGTCATTTGAGCTATGTTGCCTGCGATACGGAACCCCTGGTGGTGCCAACACAAACACACACACATACTTGTGCTGAGTATAATACACAAACATAACTCACATTGATATGATTTTGTGGGAGAAGTAAGGTTTTCTTCTCTGTTTTCTTTCTTACTGTATTCTCATCTTCCCGGGGAGGCTCAGTAAGCGGCTGAGGTATTAGAGGAGTAATGCAATCATCCTAGTGGAATGGATCAATCATTCTGCTCCTAGATCCCTTCAAATGCCAACAACTTATCCGCGCACACATACACTGCGAGCTGGGTTTTGCATGTCTACTGTTATTTCATTGACTGGTCTCTTTCTACAACAGCTGAGTCTGTGAAGTGAGACCTGTTCATTGATCAAAATCTTCACTGTGGGACACAAGAACAAGTTTTCTGCTTTCAACATTATATTGCCTGTCATGTACAATCTACGGCCCCTTTTAGGTCATGTTAGGACACCACATGGTCCAGATTACCATTCTGAATGTAATTAGACTGTAATTCTCAAAGAGAGAGCAGTTTGTGCTAAATTTTGACTTTTATAGGCTTAGTGAAGAATAATCTATAATTAATCTATAATTGCACTGGTAGATGGATTTAGTTTTTTGTATTGTGTGTATTAACTTCCAGATCAGCTAATACAGGACTACAAAGTGTGACTAAAATGGACACAAACTAAAAACAAAAAACGTTTTTAAAATAACATTTACTCTTGAATCTTTGAATCTTTAATCTAATATGTACTGTAGACATTTATGAAAACTTAAGTGGTTTCACAAGTTATCATTATTGATCCTTCCATTGTTTTTGTCAGATTTTCAAACAACTGATTTTTATGTATTTTTTTTGTAACGAGTCAGACAAAATAACTCAAAATGACTCTGTCTTAGCAGTTTGAATTAGACTCAATCAATGACTTCTTTATAGTCATTATCAAGTTCTCACATGATTTAACAGTGAGTCAGTTTTAGGTTGTCCAATTCAAAATGAACCATTAAACCATGATATTTTAGGTTCAAATGATAATAGGCCTATGTCATGAAATATGCATGTTTACAACAAAGATTTGGTGTAAGAACTAACACTGATATTCTAAAAACCTTGAAATATTTACATATAATGAAGTAAAGTGCCTCTGAACAATCATCTGTGTTAAGCAGTTCTCTAATTTGTCAACTTTATTTTTTTCCTGTGATAACGCATCATAGAAACATTTTCTGCAGCAGTAGCAAAGACAGAGGTAAAAATATTTATTTAATTTGGTAGAAGTGGTCATACAAAGTTTGCTCGTAGCTTTACAAAAGTTGTTTCTGTAGTAGTCAATATAGTTGTAAAAAATATGCTGTACAAAAATGTACCAGTAAATGTAAAAGTGCTATTTATTTATTTTTCTAAAACAGCAGAATAATATAACATAACACTGATTTAATTAAACCCAGACAATATCAAGTGGGCTGGTGTCCTGTCAGGAAATACAGTATGTGGGTGATTCAGTATTCAGTATATAAACAGACACAATGTTAATGTGCAAAATCATTACTGGCATTTCACTTGGGAGTAAACTGATCATAAATAAGATTATTTTTCAAGTTGAATGGGCGAGTGAGTTGTTAATAGCTTTAAAAGCAATTCTGGAGCGATAATCGACAGAAATTAGTGCTTTGTGGAGTTCTCCTGCATGGTACAATAAAACAGTATTACAGCCAATAAAAATAGCAGATTATCCAGTGTATTGTATACAGAAATACCACTGTAGTGTATATGATAAGCAATTGGTCAGACGCTACGAAATAGCCATGCTCTCATAGCCATTATTCCGTTTGTACTTGTACAGTCATGTCTGTATAACAGAATTTCAAATATCTCAGCCATTGAGGAGAATGAAACAGATTATGTCCAAATCCCTGGCTGAGCACATTCTTGAGTCACACCTCAGTGGACTCACTTGTTATGACGTCTGTGACATTGACATGTAATAAGTTATAACAGTGCAAATTGAATAAGTGAAAGAGGAAAGTTGGCCAAGGTTCTAAATCACTGGTAAAATACTAATAATGCGAATACAGTAATGTCAGTCAAAATGAATAATGTGTTGAAATGACAGCGTTACGTCTCTTTCTCAGGTGGACAGAGGCAGGGACATCTGAGATGCTGTATTTCATTTTGGATATATGACAGCAGTACAGTAGGTCTCAACTGGTTTTGCTTGGGTTGAATTTTATTATTTGCATTTAGGATTGTTCTCTCTCTCTGTTGTCATTCAGAACACGCTTGCAACCCATTTTTGGTCGTGTCCCACCAGTTGAGAAGTACCAACACAATCTCACGACCAATTGGAAAATGCGTGCCGGGTAGGTTTAGTGGCAGGGTTAGCAGAACCTGATCTTGCTGAGTTCGGCTTGTCCCTGGGTCACCATCTTTGTTGACTCTGGAACAACATTGTGATTAGCCAATCAGATTTTAAGAGCCAGTTTATAGTTTTTGTGAAGTTTAGGCTTACAATCAGTGTTTGGTACAATCTGTGTCAGTCATCTATCATTTCCTCTGATTTTAGGCATTACCCATGGGTAGGGTTAGGTTTAGGTGTAGAGATATGGTCAAAACTTTTCTCTTTTCAAAAATTTTGGAATAAAATGTTGTTCCAGGGTCAAAAAAATATGCTGACTACCGATTAGATAACTCCATGAAATAACAGACACTGCATTAGCCCACACATGTGCAAAGAAAAAGGATAACTGTCAGTGTTCGGCAGGAACCACTTCTAGAAGGATCTGTAGTGATCTGTTCATAGAGTCTGGGAAAAACAGGAGAAACAAACATTAATAACCAAACTCATTAATAATCATGTATTTAATGTATATTCCATACATTTCATAATTTGTGCATACTGAGTATTGTCTTTATTAATTTCCGGGAAATATTCTTCCAAGTGTTCAACACTTTAATGAAATCAAAATAGCATGGCATTTATTTTTAAGGATTCTATCGATAACGATAAATAGACAATATTATGCTGAGTGTGTTATTGTGCTGGTCATCTCAATGACTGTCATGGACAGCTGACTCTTAGAGTTTGTGATATTCTGTGTGGAGATCAGTTTACACTGATAGAAATAAATATTTTCCAATAAATAAATTTGAACTAAGTTTTACATTTTGTGGCCGTTTTACCTTTATAAAGCCATTTTCTTTCTTAAAGTGTCCATTGTCTTTTAAAATACTGATATTAAAAATTAATAATTCTAAAATGTACTGTGAATGTGAAATTAAAATCGCCAGTAGGTGGCATTATATCACTGTAAGTAATTGAGCCATCACAATTGAATAGAATCATTTAAACGGTTGATTCATTCAGGAACGAGGCACTGTTCGTTGATCAGAGACGCAAAACGGTGCTTTGGCTGTATTTGGTTAAATAACCCAAAATCATCATGATGTCTAAAACATAAATCTGGTTTATTTAACTGTTGTAAAAAATCAATATCCTATTTGTAATCATGGTAATTTTTGGGGAAAAAAATGGCACTCTTCGTGAGAAATTGATTAACTAGGCTAAATGAAGTGGTATACAAATTTCCTGCCTCCGTGTCTTGAATTTGTGATCAATTTAAAGGCAGATATTGGACTGAATTATGCAGTGAAGGAACACACTCTAAATGTGCATGCACACTAATCTAGACTTCACATAATGTATGCGTGGGCATAGAGGTGTTTTTGAATGTTACTTGCAAAATACTCAATAATGTCACATCACACATCGTTAAAACAACAATTATGATCATATACGATATATATCGCACACCTCTAATGTCAATTACATCAACCAATTCTCATTAATTTGCAACTTTATGTTTACTAACTATCAGAGTTGACTTTTAGGGTAGGTTTAGGGTAATAAGTTGACACATACTTGCAATGTTTCTGATGTTTTAGTATGTTGTAGACCCATCAAAATAAAGTGTTTAAATTTAGTAAGTAGACAGTCTCTAGTATTGGTAGACTGGTAGTTTAGTAATACGATACTGCTAGTTGACACGTACAGTAGTTGCAAAGTTACTAGTAAAATGTCTAAAGTGGACTATTAAAAATAAAGTGTTAACGAATTATTAATGTGTAACTAGACTAAAACTTCTGTGCATGTTCTGAAGTTTGCCTTTTACGTTCATGTAACCTCTGACCTGACAATTTCTGGAACCATTTGGGTTTTCTTTCGAAGTGGATGAATATGTAGTACGCAGGGATGCCTGTGAGAGAGATTGCGAAGCCAATCCCTGTATTAATTGGATCCGAATATAGAGAAAGAAAGACCATGAAGAAGCAGGTGAGGGAGAACACAGCAGGGATGAAAATAGGCACCTGAAAAGGAGAAAAACACAAAGATAAAGAGGGGTTTTTCTTTGAACTTTGGAAACCGCATGTGTTTTCCAGTTGACACTGTACGTAGGTCTGTTCCTCATAAATCATATGACTCCAAAAGACTTGTAGTGAATATAGTGCGTAGATCATTTTCACAATCCTTTATCGTGCTGGTGTGCCCTTTTAATGTGACCTGTACAGTTAATGTTTTGCAAAAGAAGAGTTGAAATGTCACAAGTGTGAATTTTCATTTCCTTTAAACAACATGTTTGGTGCACTGTCATGGATGTCTGTAAAATCTTCAATTTAATATCTAAAAGCAATCCACAGGCATATCATAAATTCATTTCCATGTTTACACACAGCTTCTTCTAGTTTAATCAGCTAAACTTTTTCATTACGACAAATTAAGTGCTTACAGTACATAAGACTACAGGGGAAAATGAGTACTGTGCACCAAAAATATCAGCTCAGTTTGTTCATGGTCACTTCACAGTATATTGGGCACATTTTATACAAAATAACCACCAGTTGACCAAGCCCAGAGAACAGCCCCCTGGAGCTACCCAAGATTAAGTGGACACAATAACAAAGTGACAGAGTACAATTGAGATCTCAATAGCTTGGCTCACCTCTGCCCCTTAGAATTAAATCTGCTCTGTTTTCCTAACCGCTGGATATTTAACCGTTATATTACATTAGAGATGTATGAGATATGAGATAATAGGCTGCCAGCAGAGAAAAGCGGTTTACCTTAAATGGTCGTGGCATATCAGGGCGTTTGTATCGCAGGTAGATGAGGCCGACCACAGCCACCCCAATGAAAAACCACCTCAGGAAGCTCATGAAGTTCAGCAAACTATAGATGTCCCCTAAGAAGAGGATTAGTAGTGTAATCGGATACTGAAAGAAAGATAAAGTAGGCATGAAAAATACATACTGACAAAAATATGGGTCCTGTAAAATGAAGTGACTTCTGAGCCTCCTGACAGAGTGAACATATTTAATTTGAAGCTTTCAAATGTGTATAAGCCTGGACTGCTATTATGAGTAATTTTTTTTGTTTTCATCCCCACAGAACATTGATACTTGAAATGTTCAATATTTAGAAAGAAAATACGCTGCAAATGGTGTTGTTCAGCTGTACAGGAGTATCAGTACAGGTGACCATTGAGTGAGACATGTGTGACTCACCAGGACAATCACAGCAGGTAATGGCGTGTGTCGGCGTACGTGAATCATAGACAGAACTTCAGGAAGCTGACCTTCTCGAGAGGCCACATAGAACATTCTGTGCAAAAGAGACACAATGTTAAAACATCCACCGTAAATACAAACCAAGAGCTACAAGTTAATATTCTGAAACTTTTTGAAGAATATTCTTTTAAAATCCCTAGTGAAAAATATATGAACTAAAATGAATTCAAAGTACATTTACTTCATGCTAAGTATACTACAACTACATTTACATGTTTTAATAAAAATACCCTGCAATTGTACTTTTGGTATACTAAACAGTTATACTTAAAGTCTGCTAAATCAGAACAACTAATTTTATATTTTAGTTAAGACTCTGGACCACAAAACCAATTATAAGTCACATGGGTATATCTTTAGCAATAGCCAATAATGCATTGTATGGATTCAAATGATTGATTTGTATTTTATGGCAAAAAAATGTATTATGGTATTATATAAAGATCATATTCCATGAATATAGTTTGTAAATGTCCTACCATAAAGAAAAACGTATCAATACTAGAACTTCTGATTAGTAATATGCATTGCTAATTACTTAATTTGAATAGCCTTTGAATAGCGATTTTAAATATTTAATATTTAAATTTTTTTTGTACCCTCAGATTTCAGATTGTTAAATAGTTTCAAATAGGAATATTTATTTAGCTTTCAAATTATGCTATAATTTAAAAACAAAAAGAGAAAATAATTATGACCATTATTTTGTGGCCTTGGGTCACAATTGTGTGGAAGTCCAACTAAAGTAAAGGCCGCACACCTTGAGATAGCAAATAGGCATCCGTTCATAGACCCAAAACAAGACATAGCCACAAAAACCGGAACTGCGAATGAGAAGTTTCCCATCAGCTTCTCTGCAAAGGTCTGTTGGGAAAGATGAATGGAAATAAAGGAAAGAGATTAAAATAGAGTGAGAAACAGGAGCTTGTTTTGTGAAACAAAATAGGAAAACAACATTGATCTATAATTTTTTAGACTTGTTGGTGTTTATAAATAATCAGTGCAGTAAAAAGCTTTATATTTTCCATAAAGAGTGAGCTTGTATTAGACACGCAGGCTATAAATGAATGCATTACAGACGTCTAACGAGATGAGAAAGCTTTTAGAGCATTTCAGAGCCTAGCAGGAGATCTCTGCGCACGGATTCTGGTGCTGTCAGTTATTTGTGAGAGATATATGATTACTCCAGCAGAGAAACAGACAGGCATTTAGAGCCACTGGCTTTATGTAATCACATTTACTTTGCTGAGGAGGAAGGTGTTGACTGTTAGATTGACTACTGCAAATTGCTTGAACTCATTTATAAAGCTGGTATCTCTTTCTTGAAAGATTTGTTACTGCTGCTACGTTAAAAAGAAAAAATTTAATCTTGGGTTTTTGCCATTGCTGTTGTTAATGAATAAGATGTGTGATAGAAGCAGACAGGGAGTGACCCACCACAGCTACAGCATTGGAGGCTAACAGCTCTTCTGCTGACATCACAGTGTAATATGCCACGTTTGTCATTGTGTAACAGATCATTACTATCACCATGGAGATGCAGATGGCAAGAGGCACAGTCCTGGGGAATGGAAATTAACACCTAAGTCATCACTGCGGTTTGGTTCTCCACAACTGAACTAAACCATCAAAGCTCTTCTGCAGAAATCACATTTGTTATATTCAATCACTAACCTCTCAGGATTCTCCACCTCCTCAGTCACGAAATTCAAGTAAAACCTGTACGAGACCAAAAAATGTATTCAAAGACTTTATAGGCATTATAGGATTTGTTTGAAATTAAAAGGTGGGCTCACCAGCCGGCATAGGCGTACATCCCTGAGTAGAAGGCAAGAGGAAGTCCTGTCAAATCTATGGTGCTGACTTCAAATGCATTCTCAAAGTTTTTGGTCTCCCCTACAGAAAAAACGGTGGAAAATGATTAGCATTATGGTAAGCTAACACAACCTGATGTTCTCTATAATTTGAGTTTTTTCTAAGGCAAACCTATTTCTAGTGAGTGGCCCAAAAAGTAATGGTTTTATATAAAATTGAAATACAAAATGTAAAATAAAAATAAAACCTATTGATACGAATTTAAAATATATAGTTTTTAATGCATTTTAAATTAACAAATTATTTGAAGGATGCATTTTATAAAATGTCTTTAAAAAAACAATATAAATTGTAAAATTATACAATTAAATAAATTATACATATAAATTATAAAAAAAAAAAAATTGGTATGTACACCGCCTTTTGCTGTCATGCAAGAAACTATAGCTTTCATTATCATAGTATAAGCATAATGCAAATTAAATACCTTTGAAAAGTTGGTATAATCCTGGAACAATGATAATGGCAATAGCAAGCAGCTTGCTGAATGTGAGGAAGATCTGGATTCTGGCAGTCCAGCTTACACTCATGCTGTTTAGATACATTACCAAAGCTACACACAATAATTCATAATTAATATTGCAACCATAAACCAGGCAGTACAAACATACTGTAATCAAGCAACTCATATTGATATAAGTGCAGTTAAATGATTAATCGTGATTAATCGCATTCCAAAATAAAAGTTTTTGTTTCCATAATATATGTGTGTGTACATATGTATATTTATATTTATTATGTATATAAATACACACATACAGTATTTTTGGTAAATATTTACATGTATATGCTTTTATATATTTATGTTGTAACATTTTATACATTTTTACATATTTTACTTAAATATATACTGTATACATGCATGTGTTTGTATTTATTTATACATAAAAATATACACAGTATACACACGCATATATTATGAAAACAAAAACTTTTATTTTGAATGTGATTGAGCTAGATTGTTTGACAGTACTAACAAAAATATAAATTATATGAAATAACTGGAGCTTACTGATTCCGATTGTTGTGGCCAATTTAATGGCAATTTCTGGAACTCCACATGGCATGAAGATGGGCTCTAAAATATATCTGCCAAATGCCAGAGCGATCACAGCCAAACCTGCAGGTCTTCAAGAGAAGAAAACGAAGGATAAGCGCTGTGTCTTGGGAAGTCTTGTAATTGCTCAGAAACATGGGTGTTCTGATGATGTTTGTGATAACTCACAAGTGCAATAGAACATCTTATCTGTTAAAATCCCTGAACAAGTCCAACATATGCCTGAGTCTGAGGTGAAACTTTGCCATGAACATGTGCTGTGCTCCTTTTTGTGTAACGCTGGTTTGCTTTGAAACTACAGCTACAGATGTTAATCTTGATGGTATTCTGATTACATATGAACCTGTTGCATCCAGCCAGTCTTTGCGTGAGAGCCTCCATGATGGCTTGTTCATTGTCATAAAGCACTTCATCGCTGGTTTTTATTCTATGACTGCAGGAGCCCAGCAGCAATATTGAGAGATCACCTTCATCTGGGAGACTTTGCTTGTGTTTATATGGGGCGTTGAAGGGATTGCGTTTGTTTATTCTGGCAGTTCTCCAGAGACCTGACAATGAAGACGGAGGATGAATGAGGATTTACTGACCTTATAGCAATCATGTCGGCCCACAACCGCACAAAAGCCACTTGCGGACCAAACGCCTCCAGAATGTATGTGTAATGGCCACCAGACTTTTTAATACAGGTACCCAGCTCAGCATATGATAGAGCGCCTGAAAGGGACAAAAGGACGAAATGGTTTGGAAAACATTTATACTTTGGCAATATGAGGTGACAGTGGCTGGACAAAATCCAGTCATGGATAGCGAGTGGAATAACTATTCAGGAAGGTGACAAGATTTAT
This sequence comes from Enteromius unitaeniatus, assembly GCA_032359435.1. Taxonomy (NCBI): domain Eukaryota; kingdom Metazoa; phylum Chordata; class Actinopteri; order Cypriniformes; family Cyprinidae; genus Enteromius; species Enteromius unitaeniatus. Next base: position 2,524,435 of record JAUMHI010000012.1, read on the forward strand.
ACAACACCTGCAAAGCAACCCTAAAGGCGCATGGTTAAGTCAGTTCATTAGGACCATCTGTTCACTCTTTGAGGGGGCAGTTACACAAGCCCTTTTTAGTTCTATGCATTTTAGTGTTTTAATGAATACTCTGCTTGAATCAAAGCCTGCTTCACTGGCAGTCCTTGACTTGTGAGCTTCAAAAGGTAAATGTAAAGAGCTCTAAAATACAAGGCACAACAGGAAAGTTCAGAATGCCGATTTTAGCAATTCTTTCTCTGAAAGAAATTGTGGATGAATGGGCAGTTTATTTTTTTTTTCTACTACTCTGCTTTTCCTCAAAACCTGCGGACTGCGACACACAAAAGAAAGCTGACAAGTGTGAAATGACTCCTGACATACACATGAATAAACACACTGTCAAACAATGCTCCTCTTATTCACAAACTAATTCTTCTTTGACACACACGCAAAGCCATCAACCTCCTCGGTGTCAGAGCATGCTCTCCTCACCGTCAAAAGATGGCATAAGACAATATCAGCCTCTATCGTGCATGGATACACACATTACACATTAGAGAGGCCCTCTGTTCAGGTTCTTCATGCATAGCCTGAAATTCTTGCTTAGAGAGGATCCAGTAAAACCTGGACTTCTAACTAATGTAATAAATTAGGGACAGCCCATCTTCAATAATAGTGTTATTCTTCATTAGATGCTGTGTGTGTCATGCATAAATTGCCAAATAAGCAGATTCAGTCTTTGGATTTTATAACTGTTATTTAGTTATGTTATCTAAAGCCATTCGGGCCATTTCCCATCAGTTTCTTTATTGCAGCTGTTTGAAATACAGTATTGGGCTTCCTGAACTTTCTCACTTGCATCCATGTTGGCACAGAAGGAATTATCCTCTAATGTTGACTTAAAACAATCAACAGCAAATTAAGTGTAACAAGCAAGTGTAGGTTTTGTCAAGTTCTATTTAATCTAATATTAACATTAAAGACATTAACAGTTTCTGATGCAATTTCTTATAATTTCTTACAATAATTCATGGATTAGGTGTAATGAACTAACAAATCTTGTAAATCTTGGTTAATGTTAATGTAAAATTACTTATGTTTGTACAGTATATACTGTATATAGAAACTAGCATAAACCAAGATTACAAAATGCTGTAAAGTTAATTGAATGAAAATGGTTAGCTCATCCAAAAATGTAAATTAACCTGTGATATACTGACCCTCTAGGTCAGGGGTCACCAAACTCGGTCCTGGAGGGCTGGTATCCCTGCAGAGTTTAGCTCCAACTTGCTTCATCACCTGCCTGGAAGTGTCAAGTATACCTTGTAAGAGCTTGATTAGCTGCTTCAGGTGTGCTTGATTAGGGTTGGAGCTAAACTCTGCAGGACTCCGGCCCTCCAGGACCGAACTTGGTGACCCTTGCTCTATGTTTTCCTATGTGTATGACAACTTTCTTCTTTCAGACGAGTCCAATCTAAGTTTTATTCAAAATAATCCTGGCCCCTACAAGATTTATAATGGGGGTAAGTGAGTCCAGAAGAATATGCATGCATCTGTAATAAAATGTCCCTCACACAGCTCTGGGGGGTAAATAAAGGCCTCCTGTAGAGAATCCATGTATTTATGTAAGAAAAATATCCATATTTCTCACTTCCTCTGTGTCGTCTTGGCTTATAACGAAATGCTCCAACATTTTATTTACAAATCCTGATTGTACTTTTAATTTGTGATGATAGGTTTCTTACAAAAACACATGAATTCGCTACAATTCACTACTTGTTTCACTCCCTGGAGTTGTGTGAGGCATGTTTTATTACAAATACACACACTTCATTTCATGTCTTCTGGACTGTTAACAAAGAGCACCCGCTTACCCCCATTATAAAGCTTGGAGGGGCCAGTATCATTTGTAATATAATCCCAATTGGATTCTTCTAAAAGAAGAAAGTCATACTCCTAGGATGCTTTGAGGGCTATTTTTCCATTTTTTGGGTGAGCCAACCCTTTAATACATGATACTCAATACATTAATACTCAAGGTCAAAAGGGTTTGGGAATCCAATACAAAAAAAGGTTTGGGAATCCTTTTGTTAACCAATATAACCAAAAAATGTGTAATTTCAAGCTAGAACACTTTTCAGTTTGATGTAATAGAACCATGAGTTGGCCCAAACACTTTTTTAACAAGGTGTTGGTGAAATGATTGCTCATTTTTTTCTAACATGTCAAAATGTTTTTGCAGTGTACACAATGATGAAGCACATAATGAGCAAGTACACAATGTACACAGTGTGCAAGCAAGACAGGTATTTCCATCTACTATTTGAACAAATGCAACCTTTTCCACTATGCCAAATTTTTAAATAGGCCTATTTATCTTTCCAGATGTTTACAATGATGATTACAATTATCTAGTGCTCCTTTCTTTCTGTCTTTGTGACTTCAACTAGCAGACCTCTGCTAATCTATTAGGAAAAAAGGTGAGTTATTGGGAGCTAAATCAACAGCAGGTGTTAGAGACGCATAAAACATTTATGGTTTGCTTAAATCTGTATAAAACAAAAGAATGTCCACGCTACTTAAGTTCATACAGTTAATGTAAATGTAGCCATCCATGACAAACTTGTTTTTTTGAATATTTTCAACAACTTTGTTTTTCCAACAAATGTATCATAGCACTAGAAAGCCTGCGTTCATGGTGTTCTTTTTCTTTTTCTTTTGCCGGTTTAGGCAGTACCCTTGTCTCATCTACTTTTATTGTGAGGAAGAAAAAGCTTAAACCTGTTAAACGACTTCTTTAATGTCCCTTGGGAAAAAAAATGTTTGGAATGTCAAGAGGCTTTGTAAATGACAATTCAATGCTTTAGTCAAATGTCCTTATAAGTGCACTCATTTCTTTCAGTTGGGATAGTGGTGTGTGCTAATGAAGAACTGTGAATGACGTAACAAGAGCTGTTAGGCTAGTCACAATATCAAAACCGCAAACAAATGGTGAAGTCAGTGTCTGTACAGTTCCTCAAATTAAAATGCAACTGATGATTCTATCAGGAACCAAGAATTCAATTGTTCCAGACCAGTGGGAGAGATATTTAGGTCATTTGTCAAAACTGAAAAAAAAAATGAATAGGAGTCTGTGTATGAGAGCATATGCACATGTTAACACATTCATGTTTGCATATGTTAAGGTAGCTGTGTGTGTTGTGTGTGACACTTACCGAAAAGAGAGAGAATCCCACAGCCAATCCAAACCACTAGTGACATTCCCACGCTGCCCGAGTTCTTCAGTATTCCCTTCGGAGAGATAAATATTCCCGCTCCAATGATTGTCCCAATAATGATAGAGATTCCTCGGAGCAGGGTCACCTTCTTCCGCAGTTCCACCTTCTCCTCTGGGGCTCCGGCGTGGGGATCTCCATTTGAACTGAGAGGGTCTTTCGCTCCAAAATTACTTGGAGTTGCATCTCCACTGGGATGGGGAACTGACACAGTCCTTCTGGGCATCTTGTTTGCTCACTCACAAACACACACACATCAAATCAAAGTGTAGTGTGCCTCCCTATACCAGTGGCACACGAGAGGCCTGAGTGGAAGGTGTTCTCACAGCAAACTTCTGATACGCTGTGACAAGTCTAAACAAATACAATGTGAAGCGGTTTCTCCCTCCTCTTGCCTCTCTCTAGCTAGCCTTTCTAGTGTCTCAAACACTCCCCTTTTCACTCCTTTAGTATTTGTCTTCCTCTTTTCATCATGTCCTGTAATTTACAGGGTAATGCGTGAGTAAAGGAGGCGTTTCCTGTTGTGGTTATGGTGTTTAGTGGCAGCAGTGTAGCCCAGAGTCATGATGCTTCAGCAATAGTATCAGATTATCACCTTTCCTCATGTAACATGCAGAGCACACAAAGGCATCCAGCACTCACTTTAAACACTCTTGTTCTTTCAAAAACCCATTTCACTGCACTTGTTATAGACGTGTTCTGATTAGCAAGTAACCAGACCTTAGACTGATAACAAACTACTGTTTCCAGGATTGTGAGCTGACTGTGTTATCTTTTTGTTATACCTAATGCTGACACATGGTTTGAAAATGAATCTAGGTCAAACCACATGGCACTGTATGTGTGTGTGTGAGAAAGAGAGAGAGAAGGTGTGTGTGTGTGTGTGCGTGTGTGTGTGTGTGTGTGTGTGTGTGTGTGTTTGTGTGTAGAATGGCTTTTCAGACAAAGCCATTCCAGTCAAGCCTGATACAGTGTTCTGTAAATAAGAGTGAAGACGGAGGGAGACTGATGTAACATTACATCAGATAGGCCCAGACACACAGCTGAGATGGATTTAGTGTTGTGAAACCATCACTTCTAATGATTTGTAAGTTTTTACACCATAGCTGAATTATGTAACCTGTGTAACTCCCACAAAAATTGCTACATATGAATGACTGTTTGAATCATTATGACTGTGCAGAAATTACCCGTAATTGTGGGTACACTTTTGTAATTGTTCCTCTGAAATGCAACTTCCTTTTATGAATATGTGTCACACAGATTTGTAGTAACTTGATGACACAAGAAAATCTTATGTCGTACAACGAACTTTAACATAGTTAAATAAGATAAATGTACAACTTGAATTGTTTTTTTATTTCAATATATACAATTCCTAACTCAATTCCCCAATTCCTCAAAGAATGTTGATCCGGGAACATCTTGTACTTGGTGAAATCACTCTCACGGTGTAGGGAAGCCTGTAAGCTTTAAACTCACTCTCGCAAATACTTGATGGCTTTTTCAAAAGTAAACATTTATCGTTTAGTTTTGCTTAATTTTAATAGAGTTTTAAGACCCACAGAAAGTCTGTATTTTATTGACTTATTAAAATGAATCTTAACATAATCATAGTTAAACACATATTGCTGTAAAAATAAGACGATAGCTATGACACAAGTTGACATGTTATTTTAGATTTATTTTTCATCGGCCATGGCATAAACTGAGACTATGCAGTCAGTTAAGCAAGAACGCAGTTCATCTCAATTCTCACAAGGATGTGTTCTGTGTTATAGTGTTCTTCCAGGAACTGAGCTTGACACCCCTGTTCTAGGGTTTAATTATTCCTTACAGATATTATATTATAGATTTTTAAACTACTTTTTCTTCCCAAAATGTTGACATTCAAGCTGAGAACACAGTTTAGACTAGTTTTCCTCCCCTTGCCTGTGGCATAGATCCATGGAACATAAGAATCTTGAGCTGAAGGTCTTTTTGCTGCTCAAAGTAAACTTATGATACTCTGTGGTACACAGTGTGTAGTTATTGATACGGGGAGACAAACAAAGAAAGGACACAATGAAAGTAAACAAATATATCTTATATACTCCCATACCAATTTTAAACAACTGACCCCAAAAACATGCCCTTGGCCGATCCCTGGAAGAAGGATAGCAAGAAAGATACTCTTAAGAAACATCTCTCGTGTACAGTCCAATAAACTATAATACGATGAGGGGGCGAAGAGATCGGCGTGGAACAGAAAGAGTCAACAGTGAAGGCAAGAACATGTATCACGGTTTTAAATCTTTACATGTAAGAAAGCTGTGTCTTTCTGTGTACATATGCTTTGATGTTCTTCTAAAGCCATTCAGTAGATTTGTGTAATGAACAAACTGTAATTTAAAGGAATAGCTCGCCCAAAAATTTTAATTCTGTTATCATTTACTCACCCTTATATTGTTTCAAACCTGTATGGCTTTCTTTCATTTGCAGAACACAAAACGTATTTTGATGTTGATAACAGAACTGATTATTAGTGAGTTCTATAAAACACAGAGACATTCATCAAACATCTTCTTTTATGTTCCACAAAAGAACAAAAGTACACAGGCTTGGCATGAGGGTGCGTAAAATGTTTATTTGGGTTATTCCTTCTCATGTTTGATGCAAGCAGTCATGTCAAATTTGTGAATGTTTTTTTTTTTTTTTTTTTGAGTCTGATCTTTTCAATCATTCAGTTGATTGATCTGAATAATTTGTTCATGAATCAAACTTGAGTTCAACTCTCTGACAATAACTAGTGGTAATGGTTGTCAGCTTACTAGAGCAGAAAATTAGCAGTAAATAATATCCTAAATTTAAATCTGTTCCTCACACAAACCTATTACATAATTTAATGGGAATTTGAATATTACACAGAAGTCATACAGATCACAGTGCCCCTATTATGGGTAATGAAAGGTTGATATTTTAGTTTTGGGAGTCAACAACACGCATGCAAAGTAAAAAAAAACAAAACACTTACATTATCTTATAATATGCGTTTATTTTTACCTCATTTGTTCAGTGACTCCCAAATGATTTATTTAAAGGTTAATTTTTCCAAACCCCTCCGGTGATGGGTCGATTTCATTTAAAGCAGTGTTTGTGAGCTTTTAATGACCCAAATTGCGGCACCTAGTGGCAAAAATGAATTAGCATTTTCATTCAGACCAATGTGAAAATCTAATTTTCTCGGGTTTTGTGCGCACAACAAGTGGACAGGGAATATGCTAATGTTACATTGACGTCAACATGAAACAACTTGTTTCAGTGATTCAAAGATTCAAACTTAAAATTCACATGAAAAGCCATTTAAAAAAATCCATAACGGGGCATCTTTTGTGTTTCAAAGAAAAAAGTTTGAGTAAGCATGAGTAAGTTTTCATTTTGGTGTAAGCTTTCTTTTAAAACTCCTTGTCTTTTCCATATAAGTCTCTTCATGGGATATGTTTGCAAGTATTAGTGCCACAAAGTCCCCCTAACCTCTTAAGAAAGTAAGCCAGAAGATGCAGTCCACATCTTAAACTGTCCTTCATCCGTTAGGGATTGTGTACTTTAGGCTGGCTTCAGGGAAGAAATGTGAAGAAGGTTGAGTGGTCTTCTCTCTGTAAAATCATTCTAAGATGAGAGGGAGAAATAAGTGAGGGATCAAACCCATCCTCTCCCACAGAATGGTGAAATCTCCCTATATAAAGGAGGCCCCAGGCATATATCCAAACATCCTTTAATCTCTCTTTCTCTGTGTGTATGCTGTATGTCAGGCTGTGTTTTCAGCTTGAGCAGTGAGGCCTAAGGGAAGCCTGTGGGAAAGTTAACGCCTTGCTTTTTCAGTCATCCATTCTACCAGAAGCTATGACCAGACTAACTTACCGAACTTAATGATCAGGAACACTCAGGGATCCATTCCAACAAGGATGGAGTTCAGCAAGTTCTGTAATGATGTCTGAAGCCTATTATCATAAAAAGCAGGAAGATCTTGTAGAGCAGTACTTTTTTGGAACAAAGCATCATTTAGCATGTATATATATATATATGTATATTTGTTACTTGTAAAAAAGTAATACATTTAAAATACATTTATTTCATACTAAGTGTAGTTTAAATCTATTAACATTTACATCTATCTGTTTATTTACATATAACTGGAGACTAACTGATAAAAATTAAAAATTAAACTTTATTTGGAGGACTACTTGTGCACAATGCGTATTTCTTAAAATAAGTGTGTGAATTTAATGTATTTCAAATTCATTTTAGTATATTTATATTAGATTAATGATGAACAATTTAGTAAATTTGCGGCTAGTAATTAGGCTCCTATAGGCTTCAGTTTGGAAACCAATGGCTCCCTTATCTTTTTTTTCTGGTTTCATAGCCCTGAGTCTCAGAAAGACTTTTGCCTTTAATGGTATTTGGATTTAGGTCATTGTATTAAATCAAAAAGGAGGCCTATAGCACTTTTCATGTGTTCAGTAGTCACTGCTAGATATTGATCTTATTACAGTCTGCTAGCCAGACCACTTTGTTCACATCTGTGCTTCCTTCACAAGTTCTATAGCCCGCAGGTTGTGTGGACAGAGACCTGTTCATCCACCAAGGGTCTCAAGAGCTGCAGTGATATAAACATGCTTCCTTTGCTTTCATTTGCTTGCAATTCTCCTGTCATATCCAAACCCCAGCATACCACAGCAATACATAGGCTACCATTTGAAAACACGCTCTCATCGCCCACATAAGGTCAGTCAAGATTCAAGGCTGTAAACTGTAAACAAATGCATTGGTTTGATTGAAAAGTGCCTTTATTTCCCGAATGGATCAAGACTAACTGGCAGAGGATGTGCTGTATCCATCTAACTGATGAATTTTGTTGTAAGAATTATGTTTCACTGATGCTGTTAGTACAAACTGAACTGCATACAAAACTAGTTTTGTTTCAATCTCTCCAAGGTGCCTGTCACTGCGTTTCATACATAAACCGATTACAACTTTCAACCTCAATACGTCTGCCTTGTTTGCGGCCCAATCCATCTGTGACTTTCTCTGGGATTCGTCCCCCTGCCAATGTCTTTTCATACAGGAGGAAATAGAAAGAGATTGATGAGATGTAAATGAACGCTCTTTCCTCCATGGAAATAAAACAGACAACATTTATCTACAGTCGGCTAGATGTGTTTATGAATAATCAGTGCAGTGAAAAGGCTTTAAATTTTCCATAAGAGTGAGCTTGTAAAGAGGCGCGCAAAGTGAAACAGGCTATAAATGAATGCATTACAGACGTCTAACGAGATGAGAAAGCTTTTAGAGCATTTCAGAGCCTAGCAGGAGATCTCTGCGCACGGATTCTGGTGCTGTCAGTTATTTGTGAGAGATATATGATTACTCCAGCAGAGAAACAGACAGGCATTTAGAGCCACTGGCTTTATGTAATCACATTTACTTTGCTGTAAAGGAAGGGGTTGACTGTTTCGATGGAGATTGAGCGCAAATTTCTTTGCAGTCTATTGTTCTGTCACATACAGTACATGAACGTAGTACTTTCATTGTGTATATTTACTGTGTGTATACATTTACTAGCATATTTCCAGTCTTAGTTACAGTTTTCAGTGTAACAAAAAAGATGTCATTTCCCTATTTGAATGACGTCAGGTGATTGTCATGCTGGCTACTCTCAGAATGCGTTTTGATCTCGTACTGAATGGTTTCAGAACCAATAACCAGCTCATTTTACTACAGGATTTCAGTGCATTTTGTTTTATGGTGTAAAAAGAAAAGCACAATAGAATGCGTTCTAGAGGTACTGATGTGGATGACAGTGTGGCAGGTGGGTAAGGGAGATTACATTCGAATACCTGCGCAATGCCGTTCGGAAAATCTGTCAAAAACGTCCTCAGACTATGACTGATTTGACAGTACATGTCTGTAATTCACGAACCTACAGCTGTGCATGAAATACGAGCAAGGCTGAAGGTAACCATTTATGAGAATTCCAGTGAATGAAGATCAATGATCTATTTGGTGGTTCTGCAGCGGAGCTTGAATCTCTCAGTCATAAACCTGGCCCAATTTTCCACTAAGCTTTTTGGAGAAATTATATTGATTGTTTTTTTTTCCTCTCTCTCTCTCCAAAAAATGATTGATTGTGGTTTCGCGTATCGCTGCAATGAGATCTGAGAGTGTGTGCAGGGGAAACAAGCTTTAAACTTCAAACATCTTTATGACTCAAACACATTGCCTATATCTGAAAATAATGCTTCAGTTCTCTTTTTTTTAATTCTCATGCCTTGCTATTTACAAACATATTAATATGCAACACATGAACCCAAAATAGCATTGCTTTTCGTAATAGGGATTGTTGTTACAGCGGCATGAACACCGGAGGCAAACATTTTGCTGAATACAATAAGTTTCATCTTTAAAAACAGATTAAAATATATACAAAAAAAAATAATACACAATCTTCCTAATTACTCTGTGGTGTTCATTTGCCTAGGGCAGAGGTTTTCAACTAGTGGGTCTGTTATGGAAGTTGCAATAGGCAACTATATATATATCTGAACATACTACGTTTATAAAAATAAATAGGCTGGCTGATTTTTAAATGGTTGGTATAGTACTTCATATCTTTTATTATTCATGTCTGATCAGTCAAATTTGAGGCCGGTATTTTTATTTTATTTATTTATTTATTCTTAAAGAAATTATTAGTTTCACTCAGGAGAGGCACAATCATTTAATCAAGAGTGATGGTGAAGACATTTCTAATATTACAATATTTGTTATTAAAAATGCTATTTTTATTAAACTTTCTATTCACCAAAGATTACTTAAAAAAAGGTGGCATAGTTTCCACAAAAAAATATTAAGCATCACACCTCTTTTCAGCATTTATAATATATCAGAAATGTATCCTAAGCACCAAATTAGCATATTGGAATGTTTTTGCCAAAACTTTCATTAAGATAAATAAATTCAAATATATTAATTTAAAATATATTCAAATAAAAATCAATTTAAATTGTAAAAAATGTTTACAAAATTTTACTTTTTTTGTATTTCAAATAAATACAGTAAACATAAATGCAAAGGAAGAAAATTAGGGGTTGACGATTCTGGTCCATTATCTGCGCAGATATTAAGCATTTATTTTTGTTGTTATATATTTTCAAAACTGATTTGCTGATAAAATAATTTAAAAGCATTTAAAGAAAGTTTTTGTCAGAGACTTTCTTATTCTTAATTTTGACATTCGTTTTCACTTTTACATCAGAAAATGACTATACATAGAAAAGCATTAAATGCTTGTAGTCAAAGTATACTGTTTATGCAATATTTTATGCCTTTGCAACAGTTTATTAAAAATTGAAAAATGACAATTTTATTACATTCCAATGTTCGATTAATAATTCATTTTATTCTTTTTTCTTTTTTTAAATGTAATTGAATTGTGTTGTGAGAAGAGGGAACAGTTGTTGACCTTTTGTATGGTGAGTTGGCCTGCTGCAGCTGCATTGACATGAAAAGTTCAAGGAGGTCTCTGTTAATTTAACACTGCTCTGCCCCAGAGCCGAGAGCCATTAACCCCACAGAACATGTTACACCGCATATGTGCTGAATATCTCTGTCTAGGTCTTTATCTTTAGATTGTGAGCACACTATGGCTTACCTATGTAAGAAATAAGGCTTATAAGGAGGGAGTAGGCCTACTGATAAATAATGCAAAGATAAGCATTTGTGTTTTAATGGTTAATTATGTACTAGTAATGCTGCCTTAATTGCTGGTGTTTAGTCCCTGGGTGGACCTTTCTCTGCTGTTTCTACCACTCTTTCTCACTGCAGGTGAGTTCTAATCCTGGATAGTTTTTGTGTCAGGGGCTGATTAAACCATTAAACACTCTTGCACAACAAGCTCCTTCATTCTGCATTTGGAAGATGTTAATCCTTTAGATTGTTCCATTTATATTCTTTATATGCATGGTGAGAAATAAAAATTAAATGGGAATGTTATCATTAAAAGAAAGAACATTCAAAGAAAGAACAACAAAAAGGACTTCAAAATCAGCACATATGCCTTTTTACAGGCATTTAAAGTATATGTTTTGCAAAAAACTTGGTTTTGAGAGGACCGTGAACGCAGTAATCACCCGCGGCTGGCAGCCGATTTTCTAATCAAGCACTCCAATCAAATCACTTCCCTTTACTATAAAATACCCCAGCTTCTAAGTTCCCACATCTCGCCTTGATCGCATCCCTCCTCCTCCCCTTTTCCACCTTCTCCCTCATACCCCACGCCTGGGGGGCAGACGGCGAACGAGCCAAGCGCCATTCTCCCGGCTCACTCCCCAGACAGCTCGCCAAATTTGCGCTATATTTTATTACCAGGAAACTCTTGAAAAGAGGTTTTGTGCTATTCATTCATTTGTTCCTTGTAATCACAAAGATTGAGTCAGAGTTTACAAATTAAAAAACATTTTTTTAACATTATTTGAATGAAACAAGCACAACGAGCTGCCTTTAGTAGGTCTCTGTTCAAAATGTTTTTGTATTTTTTATCTTTAAAATATAACATCAGGAAAAAGGGATGTTGCTGAGATCATTTGTGCTTTTAATGGTTGGCAATAAATGTAGCAACCTACCATATTTGTGAAATATGTTAGGCCAACTTCAACATGGCATACACAAACGTTTGCTGTACTCTGCTTCTCTAGAAGTGTGCAGGAAAACAAAGGCCATGGCTGTAATTACACACTCACTCACTCACCTCTGCAAGCTTCCTATGACACCTAATTTCAGAAAAGAGGGGAAATCAAAGCAACCAGAGGGGGTCAATCAACAGAATCTGTCCTAATTTCCGGCAAAATGATCCTTGAGCACTTTAGCTCCCTAATCCTGATCGTGATTCTTACAGAAAGCGAAAGAACGGAGCGAAGAGCGTCTGGAGATGAGTATGCAGCTCTCATAATGCCATTACCCGCTCCAGAGTGAGACAGAGGAGAGCCGCAGCTCTAGTCTAATCCACCCCAAACCTGACAGACAACACCGCCCTGATTCCACTTTAATTGAAGACATTTTATTAGATTTCTTTCTCTTCACTTCTCCCCCATTGTTTCATATGTTGGGAATAAAAGCAGAGGCTTATAGAAGTTGCTCCCTCATTTTCTCAGCTGCACCGATCTATCAGCCGCTACATATTAAAGGAGTCATGGGAAAAAAATGAAAGATGGAGGGAGGGGGGGAAATAAAATGAAACATTAAGAGCTTTGGGTGAAGCTGAGAGTATGTGATCTTGGTCGGACCTATGCTTCTTGTTTTATAGATATAAGCAAAAAAGAAAATGGTTGAATAATTTCCGTGTTTATTTATCTTGAGCAAAGAGCTTGTCAGTATGAGTGCAGCACAGCCTCTTCGTGGAAACTCTCAGAGGACCGGGCTGCTCTTACACAGATGTGTCGGCATGAATTAGGATGCTTGGTGTTAACACATTCATTGTGCGTTTCTTTTGCCTTGAATACTAATCAGACCTGTCTGCTTGACATGCAAACATAACAAGCAAAAACAAATGACTGCCCAAAGTTGTTATTTAAGCAGAATCACATGAGAAAGAGTGCTGTTGTTCTGAATATCAACGGGACCTGAATTATCTGTTGTATAAAAGGTGTTAAAGGGATAGTTCATAAAAACATAAAACATTTTACAGATTGTCATTGTTTCTCACGCTCATGTTGCTCCAAACCTGAATTTCTTAAAGGGACCACAAAAGAAAAGAAACAGTGCAAAGTTCTTAAAGGAATAGAAAAAAGACATCTTATGTCAAATGTCGAGTCAGAAGTCAAAAACTAGAAATATTGTTGTTACAAAAACTCATCGATCTGCTTCAGAAGACGTGATAACCCCCACATAGGCATATAGGATTTACGGATATATCCGGTTCACAGAGCTTCAGAATCATGGCAACCATCCACCAGCATTACCAAGCCAGGATACATTTTCAAAAAACACAAACTGTGTTAATCTGAAAGAAGAAAGTCTTGTACACCTAGGATGACTTGGGAGTGAATGAAGAGTCCCATAATTTTCATTTTGGGTGAACTATTCCTTTAAACAAACCATTTTTATTAGTGTTTTAATACAATAAATATTTATTCAATGGAAATCTCCATGATGCCAAAAAATAACCTTGTTTTTTAAAAAGGTGTGTGCTCTGACTGCTTGGTGAACACCTCAGTGGTCCAGGCATTCTACTTCTGGTTGAGAAGTTTTGTTGTAGAAGAGTTTTAGTGTGGGAAGAGTTTGGCAGGAAGTACCGATGTGGGTTTAAAGTGAATTTTACCAACTTACTGTGACAGAAAGAATAAGACAAAGTCAGAAAGAATGTGAGATTTTTTAAGTTAAGTGACAATTTCTCTTGATTAAACTTCAGAGGGATTGACATGGCACAGCGAAATAATGAGGATGACTCGGAGAGAACTTCATTGGACACACCAGTGGTATACAGTTGTCAGGGAGATGTGTGTTGATGTTAGGAAGGGCCTGATAAGGATTTTCCTCTGCTGTCAATTAATCAAGAAACTCGAGCCAACTTTCTCACTTTCAGAGGGCATAAGTTCCCTGGAGTTGTCTTAATTCCAACTATATTCGTAATGTGTAATTTGTGTTTCTGTTTAAGAATTAGGTCAAATTACTATTTATTCTAATTTATAGTCTATTTTTGTAGGCCTTGAGTTCCAGGTAAAGGCATGGAAGAATCATTGGCTGTATCCCAATTTGCCTACTTCTAGAATTTGCATACTTTTAGAATTTACCAGAAAAGATTTGCATTAGAATTTGGAATGCACTAATCCTGAGCTGGCTCAGGTTATTGGTGGAAAGTATGCTAATTAGCATTAGCCCATGCATGCTCACATAAACCTGCCAATCACAGTACTCATATATACAAAACTTCTTCATTAGTAATTAATCATAATAGGTGAAATATTGCTATATAGCAGTTATGTATCATTTTTAGTTCTTATTGATATAAATGTATATTTCTAAAAACTATTAATTATAACCAAAAATTGTAACAATTACATTTACCATCATAAATTTAACAGTATCAAATGTATCACTTATGCACTCCGTAGGGTACATGTACTGCTGCCTGGGGAGCATTTACTGGTGAGCAAATCAAGAGATGTTTAGTGTACCTGCTTTTTTGCACAAAAGCCTGTAAATGTTTTTGTTTGTGAGGTGAATGAGTGAGTGTGTATGTGTGTGTTTGTGAGAGAAACAGAGCGTTTAGGGAAGCAGAAAGCGAGTGTAGGTTGAATGGACAGTTGTTCTGTCTGTTCTCTCAGACATTGTGTCTGTATTAAAGCCACTGGGCTTTGTCTCTCTTAAGCTTCATTACACTCCTAAACACACACATCGTATACAGGGGTGCCCACGCAGAAATTCTCAGTGTTTTCTGTGCGAGCCATGGTCTGGGTTGTCGTTTTCACATTGTATCAAACGCTGAAGAAATAATCATGTTTTGACTGCCAAAATGCAATGCCTCGCTTATCAGGACTTGACAGCTGTCCTGTCACACATTCATTTGAGCGTCTCCAGTCGCTGACTTCAACACTCTGAACCTTATTCTTTCCAGCTTGTTTGTTTTTTTCTTTCTCCCTCTCTTTCTGTCGATCTTTCTTTCTCAGCAGTGGGCAAGCAGGTGGGCGTTCAGACAGGTACTTTTCCCCACTCTAGTAATTACTCATTCTGCTCTGACGGCGCATCTCACACTTTGTGGTTCATTTTCACAAGACGCTTGCAAGGAATTATGGAAATGTTGGTCCCAACGGTGTGTGTGCGCATATAACACAAAGTTGTCACTGCGTATGACAGGCATTGTGATGATGAATGTTAAAAAGTACTGCGATACTGCATGACTCATTAAAAGGTTACAGTATGCTGTTGTCACAGCGGGTCCGTAGCTAGATGTGGCAGGAATGACTACTGTATGTAATAGTTCAGCATTTGGCGTACAGTGAAAACCAGTCTAAGGTTTGGTTTTGACTGCGGTCATACACTTTTACCTCAGTACCATTTTACACTCGTCTAACTAGATTAAAATCTGACTACAGGAATCTGCGTCGGTTTATAATGCTGCAATTCTTTGTCTGCAGCCCTAATTTATCATCGTCTGACATAATGAAAGCTGCTCTGCTGTCATATTAATGCTTTAGCATATATCACAAGAGGGGATTTGCTTCTTAAACGCTGACATTTACGTGAGGTTAACAGATAAAGCGGCTAGTCAGAGCTGCTCCGGTGTATTCTAGTCATCATGCTCCATATTTCAATACACGTACACACACACACACACACACACACTGAAGTACTGTGTTTCATCATGGATGTAATGTTTGCACTCTGACCTCATTGTTATGCAGAGTGGGTTTATATTTTTGTGTGGACTCTTTAAGTCCAACAGAGAAACTACGGAGAATGCTAGCCGTGGGCCACTGGAGTGCTTTTCTGTGAGGAGGAAATGGAAATGATAATAATGCACAAGAAAGACGGAGACAGAAAACATGGCACGGCTAAACTAATTGGTGGAGTAGGGATTTGTTATGCGAATACCATGCATAATTCTATTATTCCACATTAGGAAAGGAGCATCGCATTATTACAGGAAGTGAGCTTGGAGTTCTCGCACACAGACACATGTGAAATCTTGTGAACACTGGCTTAATATGTGAAACAAACTAATTACATGATGTGATGTAATACTAATAAATATTCAGAATGTACTTCAGATGCAGCCTCGATTGTGAGTCTTCTTGGTTTGAGGCATATTAAAGAGAAGAAATATTCAATTTAGAAATTTAAAAAACTGGGATCTTGAATTTAATTTTATTGACGTGGATCAATCTGTATTTAAAGATTTTTTCAAATACTTATTTCATAGTAACTGACCTTTTAATAGACTCATTTTTTCACCACTAATTATTTTAAATCAGGCAATAATACTGTATGATGACCTGTGTTTACAGAGCTTTGGGTATCAAAAAGAGTGTATAAATGATTTATGAATAAAAAAGAGAGAGACAGAGATTGAAGGAGAAAGGATCACGCGGCACCACAGCACTGATTGCATTTAGACTGATTGGATTGGATTCTGTTGAAAAGGCCCATAATTAGTACCACCTGCCCGGGCTATGACCTCCATTTGGTTGCAGGAAGATAGGGAGGGGTAGGTAGTCATCTTCCCATCCACCTCACCCCATCTATCGCTAGTATGAGTATGAGTGAGCACACTCAGGTATTACTCAAGTAAAAGTAACTTGAACAGTACTTACTGAACAGTAACTTGAGTAAGAGTAAAAAGTCAGTTACTAGTTATTTTGGATTATATGCTGAACGTCTACAGTCTAGTTTTATTTAGATATATAGATAAAATGTGTGTGTGTGTGTGTGTGTGTGTGTATATATATATATATGTAATTTATTTGACTGATGCAAAATAGAATTTTCCTCAGCCTTTACCTTCGTCTTCAGTGTCACATGATCATTCAGAAATGTTTCCAATATGTTGATTTCTTATTAAATGCTGTTCTTTTAAGCTTTCCATTCATAAAGGAATGCTGAACAAAATGTTCCAAAAATTATTAGGCTGCAAAACTACAATAAATCATTATTTTAGAATGATTTCTAAAGTATCATAACAACTGATGAAACTGATGACTGATTCTGATTTGCATCACTGTTTTAAAATTATATTTGAAAGTATATTAATTATATTATAGGCTATATTTAGGCCTTAATAATCTCTGACATGTAGAAGAGTGAAAAACATCTGAACATAACGAAACAAATGCACATTTTTGGATCTTCCTCCATCTGTTCTGCAAAATGTAAACAAATGTTCTGTAAGCGTAAATATTAATTGTGTCTAACCAATGTTAGGCAAAGGGAACATGTCATGCGCCACTGCTGCGCAGAGCTAAGGCAGGTTTGGCATGTGTTCATTTAATACTTTGTGACAGTTTATTCAATGTAATAAACTTTTTACTTGATGTGTAAGGTAGTGGTATGATATCATGTTGCATATCTATACCTGTGGAACTGTAGACATCACATGAGGTGTTCATCTAAGATCTTCATAGTTAGCAAACAATAGCCTTTTCAGATCTGACTATTGATCCAAAGCCATGTCTTCAACGGTCTCAATGTTCTTAAACTGTCTGTTACTTTATTTAGTTTAGTTTTCGCCTTTATTTTAAAAGGACAGTGTAATAGAGACAGGAAGCAAAGTAAAAGAGTGGGGTAGGATCGGGAAAGGTCCTTAAGCAGAGATTCGAACTCGGAACGCCCACAGCAGTGAATAAAAATGAATAAGTGAATAAGTCTTAAATCTGAAAGTGTACCGTTCAGAGGTGACTCTGAATCATTGGAATGAGTCATTTTTAAACATTAGCGCTATTGCCTGTTCGCTTGTTGATCTTTTTATTTTGCTCTGAATTTAAATGCTAATTCATTCTTTGCCACTAGTGCCGCTTTTGGAGCGCTAAAAGTAGCTGTTTCGCCGGTAACATTGTATACAAAGCAGCATTGCACTTAAAAACACTGCTTTTGATTATGAAATGGAAATGAAATCAACCAATTGGATCAATCACTGCAGATTAGTGTCGTGCAAAAGAGGGGTTTGGAAAAATGAATCATTGAATCATAGGAGCATTAAGCAAACAAGGTAAACATGAATGCATATTATTAGAGAATGAAAGTGTTTTTTGACCTTGCATGCATGTCAACCTGTTATTGGAGACTCTTTAAACTAAAATATGAACTTTTCATTACCCATAATAGGGCCAGTTTAATATTAAAATAATTATTATGTAATTATTATCTAGTTGTGAATATTTGAAGTGGATTAAAAAAGTTAATCAAAGTTGTCCTAAGACAAGAACAGGTTTTAGGTTTAATGACAGCTCTGAGGAAAGGTTTTGATCCACTTATATTATTCTTATGGTTACTGTCATGTGGCACAAATGCTTAGATTTTTTTGTCTTGTTTCTAGCCAAAATATTTACATAATCTTAAATCAAGAAGGATTTTCTAGACAAGAAATGATTGAATGGAGTCAAATAAAGTCTATGTCATGTTACGTTTTTGTCACATGCAGTGTGCTCTGTTTTATATTGCTCATACTCACATATACTGTGCACAGTGTACATACTACATACAGTACATACTGTACTGCAGCAGTAGTATGCTATGCTGAACACAGCCGGCTTCCTCTTTTCTCTCGCGCTGCTCATTCCAGCTGTGGCAGAGCCATCAAAGAACAATGTAAGACTCCGGTCTCTCCGGTTGCATGATTGCTAAAGCAATATTCAGCCCCACTGAGAAAGACACAGCAGATGGAAGGAAAGAAAGTGAAGAGATGGAGACCAAGTGGTGTAATTATTTTGGAAAGATTGGAAAAACCCTATTCCAAAACTCAGGCTGCGACATGCAGCGGGAAGGAAAGTGAGAAAGAGATAGAAAATGAAAATGAAAACCAGGATGAGAGAGAAAGAAAGGGTGAGGAATATCAAGGGCTCTTTTTTGCAAATAGCAGAACAGACGCCTCGCTGCCTCATGCATACACAGCGGTAGAAGAGGAGTAGACCACCTCAAAAAAGTCAAATTAGAATGTTCGAATTGGAGTGTTTCTTCTCAAAGCCTCATCTTGTTCATCCATTTGAGAAGCCAAATGCAGGGGCATAGAAAGAGAAGAAAAAAAAAACTTCCTGATAGCATGAATAAAATATCCCCACCTTCTTTTAGGCTGGCAGGGGATCTGTGGGCACCGAGCCAAATGGAGATTCATATTGCAAGATGCCTCTCTGAGCTCTGTGTCCATTTATTTCCTCATTTATGTATTTTGATGGTGTGACACATGCATTTCATTTGGAAGACGTGTTTAAGAGCGAACTAAGACGACGAATAATTCCGGGCTTGTGTAGTGATTGTCTTCTTGTTTTGTAGATGAGGTAGCAAGGTCTTACCCTGCTTTATTATTAATGTAAGAACAAGTGCTCGTTGCACATTGCAGCATTACGAGAGAGCTATTTAGAGGTATCCAGTGTTAGCTGCTAGCATTTTGGATAGCAGTGTTGTTGAGTAACTGAACAAATTAATGAAAAATTATGTTTTGTTTTTCTTTTGGTAATCAAATGTCAGCCGGTGTCATGTGCACCTTCCTATTAGTTCTTTTTCTTTTACTCATGAGAATATCTTATTACTGCTGATATGGCCTAATCAAGCAAACTTCCAGCAAGCTGCTCTCACATTTCTGATAACGGTGCAGTTCTGTTGCTCTGAAGGGTCTGTTTCTTCATTGCAATGGGCTTGTTTGGAAATGTGCTACGATTTCGACAGATTGTTCCTATAAAACACAGCTTTTGAAGTTTTTAGTCATGGCTGACCAGTAAACTTTGCACTTGCAAATGTCCTGGATTGAGAGAAGGCCACCGGAATTGAGGCATATTTGAACGAGCGGCCACTTTTTCTAAATAGGATGAGATCTAAGAACTCACAAAGACCGCTTGGTATCAGGAGTATGATATTTATTCAAAGACTGAACAGGAACAACTTTTGATCTTAACATCAGCTCACACACTCAGTCGACATTCCTTTGGGGGGGCACTGTAGCTCTCTTATTTAACCCTTTTTAATACACTACAAAAGCATTTATGTGGGATTATTAGCAGAAATTATATCATGTGTAATATCCACGGGGACAATATGCTTGGAAATAAGATTTCTTATCTTCCATTGAATTCGTTATTTAGTGTGCCACCCAATAGCAATAAGATTTGTCCCTTTAGTACTTTTAAAACAATCGCAAATAATCACAAATTGTGTCTTACAATGTGTTGTTCAAGCTCTTTACTGATCAGATTGCTGTATTTATGTGAGTCAGTTCATTAAAGTATACTGTTGTATTTTTTCTAAATGTGTGAAAATTCCACCAATTTGTTCTGCAAAATGTCCGTGGTGTCCAAACGTTCATTCTTCACGTTGCCTATTAATAAAACGCTCTAAAGGTTGACATGGACTCCAGCTCGTTAACATAGGTTATATTGTTTTGTCTTCTGAGGTAGGCTAATAGGTTAACATTAAATGACTATTCAGAAGCTGTTTTATTCATAGTAGCCTATAATACAGTAAATGATTGGGTATAATATTTAACGTCTTTATTCTATATTCATTATTTGTAGCATGCCAGACACCCAGCAAATCGCAGTAATGTTCTGCTTTGTTGCTTTTGATATAAAAAGGCTCAGCATATGAATAAATGTGTTTTTCCTTTTTGTTTTTTGAAAAAGTTCATTATTTTCTGTAATGTACTGATAAACATTAGACTTTCATTTATTTTAGATTCATTACACACAACTGAAGTAGTT
>JAUMHI010000012.1:2545250-2574160 GCA_032359435.1 Enteromius unitaeniatus
TTTAAAATATATGAAAGTCTAATGTTTATCAGTACATTACAGAAAATAATGAACTTTATCACAATATGCTAATTTTTGAGAAGGACCTGTATATGGAATATTTGGAATATCTCCGGGTGCTCCCAATCTATGCAGACTTTATTCTTGTTGTATTTCGACTTTAATCTCATAGTTTTAGATGTTTTAGTTTTAGCTCCTGGCCCTCAAATGGCCCTTATTGCCTAAAGAATAACAGAACCATGCCCTAAAGTGGACCAAAACTCATTCACAACTCCACAGTGTCCCCAGAAAGCAGCCATAACTAGTCCACAACAGTATAAAATAAGGATATTCAAATAACACTAGGATAATGCAAGGCAAAACAAAAGCAACAAATAAATAGTCACAAAACAAACCAAAAGAAACCAAATTAAACTGTTAAAAGCACATATGTAATAAAGCAAAGAAACCAATTAACAAAAAACAAATAAACAACTGATATTTACAGATGTGCACTTACTTACTGCAAAAGATTCACTCTCTTAACAACAACTTTTTTGGCTTACATTAACATCTTATATATATATATATATATATATATATATATATATATGCATACACACACAAACATACAGTTAGGGCCATAAATATTTCATGGGTTTGAAAGTAATTGGACAAATTAAATAACTGAAAATAAAATGTCAATTTCTAATACTTAGTTGAAAACCCTTTGCTGTCAATTACAGCCTGAAGTCTTGAACTCATGGACGTCACAAGAAGCTGGGTTTCCTCCTTTTTAATGCTCTGCCAGTTCTTTACTGCAGCAGCTTTAAGTTGCTGTTTGTTTGTGGGCCTTTCTGTCTGAAGTTTAGTGTTCAACAAGTCAAATGTATGCTCAATTGGGTTACGGTCAGGTGACTGACTTGGCCATTCAAGAATGCTCCACTTCTTTGCTTTAATAAACTCCTGGGTTGCTTTGGCTGTATGTTTTGGGTCTTTGTCCATCTGTATTATGAAACACTGCCCAATCAATCTGACTGCATTTACCTGGATCTGAGCTGATAGTATGTCTCTGAACACCTCAGAATTCATTCGCTTCTTTTGTCCTGTGTCACATCATCAATAATCACAAATGCCCCAGTGCCACTGGCAGCCATGCACGCTCAAGCCATCACCCTGCTCCGCAGTGTTTTACAGATTATGTTATATACTTTGGATTATGAGCTGTTCCACACCTTCTCGAAAGTTTTTTCTTGCCATCATTCTAGTAGAGGTTGATCTTGGTCTCATCTGTCCAAAGAATGTTTTTCCAAAACTGTGCTGGCTTTTTTAGATGTTTTTTTAGCAAAGTCCAATCTAGCCTTTCTATTCTTGAGGCTTATGAGTGGCATGCACCTCGCAGTGTACCCTCAGTATTCACTTCTTCTCTTTGTGGTAGACCTGGATATTGATATGCCTACCTCTTGGAGAGTGTTGGTCACTGTTGTGAACGGGTTTCTCTTCACCATAGAAAGGATTCTGCAATCATCCACCACTGTTGTCTTCCGTGGGCGTCCAGGCATTGCTGAGTTTACCAGTGCTTTCTTTCTTTTTTAGGATGTACCACACTGTAGATTTTGCCACTCCTAATATTGTTGCAATTTCTCTTACCTGCATTGAGAGCTCTATTTTAGGGAGGAAGATGAGGTCTATCGATCAAAAGCTTAAATATAATGCTTAATGATACGGATTCTTGCAGGCCTCAAGGTTGTTGAAATAAAAGACTAAAGTGATAGACATGAGTAATGACGAGATTACATTATTTATAATGACATGCAGAAGCGGTTTATGTAGAGACAATTAAATCTCTAGAAATTTGGTTTTCCCAATTAAGCAAGCTAGAGGGAATGGTGACAAGGAACCAGAACTCCAAACGTAAGGAATGGAGAAAAAACCTTGGGAGAACCCAGGCTCAGTTGAGGTCAGTTCTCCTCTGGCCAGACGTCCCCGTCACTTCATTTCCAGTTTGATTAAACGACAGAAAGTGCAAAGGACTTATGGTGAGTGTGGGTGCATAAGGTTCTGTGATCTATCCTTGGATCTCGATCAGGGGCGGTGCATCATAATGCATTTTATATAATACAGTATATGCACACTCATTCCAGGCTTAACTTCCTTCTGGCAAGGTTTCAATCCTTATTTGTGATTAATCTTCAAAATGTAATAGTAAGGCTTTAGTTAACAACATTTGAGATGAGATGATGTTTCTGTACTCCTTTCTTCTCTGAGTGTATGCCTATTGATTTTGCCACAGGTGCAACCTAATAACTGTAATTTACATTTTGTGTGTCTAAGTGCATTACATTACATTTGTGTGTGCGTGTGTGTAGGTGTGTGTGGTCTTCATTCCATCTTTATTTGTTGCAATCACCTATCGGAGAAATCCTTTATCCGCCTGTAAGGAAATCAATACCACAATGTCAACTCGGATTTTCATTTGACACAGACAGGCTAACAAGACACAACAACAGAAAGATATCAAAAAATGCATCATATGGATGAGCGAACACATATAGAACTATTATTTGTAGGCTATTGCATATTCTTATCATCATACCAAATGTAAAAGGATGTAAACAAACTATTATACATGCTCATACACAGATATATGCAGAAAGGATTCAGACTGTTTCAGTGTGACTCTTCCACTTTATGCTTTGCCTAAGAAGCCATGAAGCCCTGCGGCATGGGAATAAGTTCATCCAAGCTTGCCTGCCCAAAAAACCAACAAGTAGTTGGAACAACCTTTCGGACAATAGATGTGAGACCTATCTTGTTTTGTGGACAAGATCCAAAGCAAAGTTTGCAGTTCGGTATCCGTGCAATACAAATAAGACAACCAAAGTGCAACTTAAGCTCCTCCTGCAATGGTGACTGTTGATAATGAATTAACAGGTGATGTTTCAGTTTTACTTGTATTTTTTCATATATATATTTATGCCTGTATTCAGGATTACGGTATACACCGTAATGTTATGAAGCTACAAGAAGAGTTTTTATACAGAAAGAAAGCAAAAATAACAACTTTATACAGTAAAAGTTTTCTTTATGTGCAAGAAGTATTCTAATCGCTTCACAACATTACGGTTGAATCATTGAAAGTGACTTAAAGTGAATTTGAACGTGGTATGGTTGTTGGTGCCAGACAAGCTGGTCTGAGTATTTCAGAAACTGCTGATCTTCTGGGACTGTCACACACAACCATCTCTAGGGTTAACAGAGATGGCCAGAGTGGTTCAAGCTGATAGAAAGGCAACAGTGACTCAAATATCCACTTGTTACAACCAAGGTTAGCATCTCTGAATGCACAACACGTCAAACCTTGAGGCAGATGGGCTACAGCAGCAGAATACCACACCGAGTGCCACTCCTGTCAGCAAAGAACAGGAAACTGAGGCTCACCGAAATTAGACAATAGAAGATTGTCTGATGAGTCTCGATTTCTGCTGCGACATTTGGATGGTAGGGTCAGGATTTGACGTCAACAACATGAAAGCATGGATCCATCCT
This sequence comes from Enteromius unitaeniatus, assembly GCA_032359435.1. Taxonomy (NCBI): domain Eukaryota; kingdom Metazoa; phylum Chordata; class Actinopteri; order Cypriniformes; family Cyprinidae; genus Enteromius; species Enteromius unitaeniatus. The sequence goes on from JAUMHI010000012.1 coordinate 2,548,779, forward strand.
GTCTGGTATCAATGGTTCAGGCTGGTGGTGTAATGGCATGGGGGACATTTTCTTGGCACACGTTGGGCCCCTTAGTACTAATTGATCATCGTTGCAACACCACAGCCTACCTGAGTATTGTTGCTGATCATGTTCATACCTTTATGACCAAAGTATATCTTCTGATGGCTACTTCCAGCAGGATAGTGCACCATGTCATAAAGTTTGAATCATCTTAGACTGGTTTCCTGAACATGACAATGAGTTCACTGTACTCAAATGGCCTCCACAGTCACCAGAACTCAATCCAGTAGAGCACCTTTGGGATGTGGGGGAACGGGAGACTTGCATCATGAATGTGCAGCCAACACATCTGCAGCAACTGTGTGATGCTACCATGTCAATATGGACCAGTATCTCTGAGGAATGTTTCCATTTCGTTTTTGAATCTATGCCACAAAGAATTAAGGCAGTTCTGAAGGCAAAAGGGGGTCCAACTCGGTACTAGCAAGGTGTACCTAATAAAGTCACTGGTGAGTGTATACTTGACAGTCAATGGGACAGCCACAGGCTAACATATATTTTTCATATTGGGTTGCAGTAACCCTTTTAAGGTGCAGTATATAATATTCACATTTGGCAGTTAAAAATGGGTACTGCAGTCCAAATTTAAAATATCAAACACTGATGTTGTTTCACACTCCTCTTCCTCAAACTTCACGGTCACACTGGTTGCCAGATTGAGGACAGGAAAGGACAGGATATTTGAAAATGAAAGGCGATTTTTTTAGATCAGAATCTGCTGTCTCTGACCCAGTTTTTTCAGCGTGGCTGGATTTTCTGCCAACTGGCAACTAGTGAGTGGAATCATCTAAACCAAAACAGGCATTTTAAGTCTGGACATTTCATGTACATTTCAAATTAGAATAATTCATAGCCTGGGTTTAATTTCTGTCAAAAAATTTATTTGACACTATCCTGACTAAGGTCTAAGTACCATAATGCTTCAGTAATGATCATGATATGAAATTTTCATACTATCAAATGTCATGGTCTGTTGGTTCTGTCAGCAGTTTCTCTCTGTGATTGACTTGTGGTCTGAGATGTCTCCCTTCAGCACCGCTAATGTTAAATGCATGCCTCTTCTCCACATGGCTGCAGGGGGATCGATAGTAGTAGTATTAGGCTTGCAGTATAAGCTCTGAACCATCTTTAACCTCAGTCTCAGGTTTAGGCCTCTCTGAACTGGCTGTGAAGCCCTGGAGGCCAGTCTAGAAACTCAAAGACCTCAAGGCACACTCAGTAATAACACATTTCGAATTTAGTCTTGATGAGTAAAAGAGACAGCAAAAAAACATTCAGCTAAGTGTGAACTGACTTTAGATCATTTGAAGTCATCAGCGATTAGGAGAATTGGTCCATTTTTCTTGGAGCCATATTCTATAGAGGTCTTTGATGACTTAAAGTGCAAATTGCAGACACATGTACACACACTCCTAGGGTTTAATTCATAAATGAGGGAGGTAGGGCTGCTTTGGCTCTCAGGATATTTCTCACAAAGCGGTAATAGCCTGGCCCTTCATTAGCTGAGTTTTAATTTGTGAATAAGAGGGTAGTTAACAGTAAATTAACACACACAAGCGTACTGAGCACCTTGGGACCTGCAAGTCTCAAATAGATACTCTCACACACATAGAGAGTGCACAGCTGTATGTTTTTACATGAGAATCCATGCTCTTAGTTCTTAGTCTTAAGTCGCTGGGGTTTATTTGTAGCAATTTCCAAAAATAGGTCAAAATATGTGTCAAAATTATTGATTTTTTTATGCCTAAAATCTTTAGGAAATTAATTAAAGATCATGTTCCATGAAGATTTTTTGTAAAATTCATACTGTAAACATATCAAAATGTCATTTTTGATTAGTAAAATGCATTGATAAGATATTCATTTTACCTTATGACTGGTTTTGTGGTCCAGGGTCACATATATATAAATATATATCATTATTTTATGCTCGCCATGAATGCAGTAAAAATGCTATTTAAATATATTTTAAAATGTAATTTTTCAAATACAAAATTTTCAGCATCAGTGTACACATCTAAAATGTTTGAAAGAACAGTATTTATTTGAAATATATATATTTTAGCAAAATTATAATAAGAAAAAATGCCACATTTTATAAATGTTTTGCATCCTACAAAAAAAAACAATAATTGGGGTCATAAATGTATATATTTATTAATTTATTTTAAATAAATTTCCTAATTTTATCAAATTCATATTTTTTAAACAAGATAAAAGAAAAACCCTGAGACATTTTCTAATAGTTTTCTGTTAATTAATATTCTTAAAAATATTTAAAATAAAGAAAGTCATAGTTTTAGGGTAACATGAGGGTGAGTAAATAATGACAGAATTATTATTTCAAATAATAGAATTATTATTTTTAATTGGGGCAATTACCCTTACAAAATCGTGGACAGAAGTATACAAATCACAAAATAGCTGGTGGTCTGCATTGATCTTCTGTTTATCCCTGGTGTTTGTAGCTATGAATGCACTTAAGTGTTTGTATTGGCTAGATTTGGCCCAGATTTAGTGACGTATCAGAATTCAGCTGGAAGCCAGAAAAACAAGCTGGACAAGTTAATTTGACTCTGTGCCCGGCGCACTAATGGAAAAGGCATATGGGCCGCGCAGGTTCAGAGTGAGTTGGCGCAACCCATTTAGTGACCCAGCACATAGATTTCACAAGGGACCTCCTGTGAGCACCATCAATACACACACACACAAACATAAACCCACTCAGAAATTGAGTGATACCTGATGTGGGCAGGTGACAGAGATCTCTGTCAATATTTTGTTAGAGGAGGTCACAAGGAGGCTGGTCACAGAGAGTCCCTAAGCTTTCTCAAGAAAGAGAGTGAAAATCACATGAAAGCTAAAACACAGCATTATGTGTCACCTCACACACTACAGAAGGTCCCGTCAAGAATTTTAGCTTTTTAGACACTAGCTATAATTTGCAGTGTCTCACTGTTATTTGGTCCACAAATTGTTTCTGATCTCCCCTGGGACTGAAAAAGTTTAAGGGTTTTCAAAGCATCGGTATAGAAAATCTCTTTTGCTGAACAAGTAAATTAAGTAAATATAATTTCAGTACTTTTCAGCAGGTACTCTTCAATGTCACGTGATCCTTCAGAAAATCAATCTAATATGCTATTTTGGTTTTTAAGATTGCTGGTCTCACAGCTTGAGATCAGACCATCCAGACCCAGCTGGAAGACAGTCGGACTGGCTTAGGCTAGTTTAAGTAGTTATTTCATTTTTCTTTTCAACTGGGAATGTTGTCTCTAACTTTCAGGCTTATATTAGTTGTCTTATGTAATAGCTTTGTAACCGAATATGCCTTTTGGTGAAGCTCACACCCCTCATTTCAATTCTCCATTGCTTCAGCTCTCTCCCTCATATCCATCGCTGCACTCCTCCACCTTTTGCTGGAGCTCTCAGATGAAGTAGTTGGAAATGTGGCTGTCACTCTGATACCACAGTGCCATCTATTGGTGGGAATTCGAGGCTGCTTTAAAGGGTGATGGAGTGAGAAAGAAAGACTAAAGGGGAAATCAAGCAGAAAATGTAAATATTTAAATTGAAGTGAGTTGAGTGGCCGGTCAGAAAGGAAGGTGAATTGCAATAACAGCTGATATTGACAGTTTACGTCTGAAATGGAAAGCAACAGGGGAGCGAATGTGCCGTTGTGTGCATTATCATCTCTTCAAGCATAGACAATCCTGTAAGTGACCAAACAAGGAATAATATATATGTTTAGAGGCAAATATACATTTCTGTCTGGTCAGAATACACAGACATCTCTCTCTCCACTCTCTCTCTGCCTCCCTCTATGCTATCCCTTTATCAGTCATAGTTAAATGTAAATAACGCTGGTGTGATGGACGATGCTGTCAGGCTTCTTCAAAGCCTCCTCGCCCATGAGAGCCTGGCTCCCGGATGGGTAGAGCGTAAACGGATAAAGGGAGAGAAGAATGAGTACAGGGATTCCCATTCAGAGCGATGACTAAGTCATGTTCGATGCACCATCATTCAAGTGAGCAGTAAACATATTGAAAATGAGCTACATGAAAGATTAGAAAATGGATGTGAGGCACTAAACTTATATCCAATATTAAACAACAGTGTGTCATTGCCACTTTGTGTGTGTGCATGCATATATATGATTAAAAAATACAAAAAGCAAGTGGTTACATAATAAACAGTCACTGTTAATCTTCAAGAAATGTAAATTAAAGGGATAAAGATAAAGATGTTATGTTTTTGGTATTGACTATTTAATAAATGATTTTCCCTCTAACTGTGCAAACTGTGGAAACAACTGCAACAAAAACAAAACAGAGTAAAGATTTACCTGCTAGTTGGAGAAGTCCACCACTAGGTCCAATAAAATTCACTGACCAATGGGGACAGATGTAAAGGTGTGAAAGTGGAGCTGATGCAAGAGATGCATTTTTAGTGTTTTTGTTCCCTTTTCTACCTTCTTCCCACATTTGAAGATGAGGATGAGGTTTAAAAGGCAGGTCTAAACAAATGCAGGCACTGGGATTTAATGTAAATATCCGTTATACTGTGAGGTCAATAAGTATTTGATCACAGAGGGTCATGGAGGGAAATCATGGAGGGTTCTACAATTATCAACATAGGTGCATTTCCACTGAGAGACAGAATCTAAAAAGAAAAATCCGGAAATCACATTGTATGATTTTTTTAAAACTATTTATTTGGGAATATAAGTCATATAAGTATTTGATCAAGTAGCAACATAGACAAAACCAAAGAGCTGTCAAAAGACGCAAGAAACAAAATTGTAGACCTTTACAAAGCTATAAAGGGCTACGGGGCAGTTGCCAAGGAGATTGGTGGAAAAGTGGAAACGACTGTTGGAGCAGTTGTCAGAAAATTGAAGAGGCTAATGATGACTGTCAATGTCCCTCGGACTGGGGCCACACGGAAGATCTCTCCTTGTGAGGTATCATTGATGCTAAGAATGGTGAAGAATCAGCCCAGAACTACACGGGAGGAGCTGGTCAGTGCCGTGAAGAGAGCTGGGACCATCGTTTCCAAGCCTACTATCAGTAACACATCAAGACGTCATGGTTTAAAATCTTGCATCGCTCAGAAATTTTCCCTGCTTAAGTCAGTCCATCTCCAGGCCTGTCTGAAGTTTGCCAGGGACCATCTGGATTATCCAGAGGAGTTCTGGGAGAAAGTCCTGTGGTCAGATGAGACCACAGCAGAATTTTTTGGTCTTAACTTTATTCGCCATGTTTAGAGGAAGAAGAATAATGAGTATCATCCCAATAATACATACTGTACCTACAATGAAGCATAGGGCTGGAAGTGGCTGGGTCCAACATGACAAAGCACACAGCCAGGAAAACCAAGGAGTAGCTCCGTAAGAAACATATCAAGGTTCTGGAGTGGTCTAGCCAGTCTTCAGACCTAAATCAAATCCAAAGACCAAAATCTTGTGAGGGAGCTGAAACTCCATGTTGCTCAGTGACAGCCCCGAAACCTGACAGATCTAGAGAAGATCAGTATGGAGGAGTGGGCCAAAATCCCTCCTGCAGTGTGTGCAAACCTGGTGAAGAACTACAGGAACCGTTTGACCTCTGTAATTGTTACCAAAGGCTTCTGTACCAAATATATTTTTTTTTTACTCAAGTGATCAAATATTTATTTGACACAGTAATTCCCAAATAAATTGTTAAAAAAATCGTACAAAGGGATTTCCAGATTTAGATTTTTAGATTTTGTCTCTAACAGTGGAAATGCATCTACAGTATGCTGAAAATTGTAGACCCCTCAATGATTTCTAAGTTAGAGAACTTGCAAAATCACAGGGTGATCAAATACTTATTGACCTCATTGTATGTCTGATTATGTAAGTCAGATGCATTTGAATATGCATCTTAATTTGCATGTGCTAATAGTACTGTCATTGTATTTTATTTATTTTGTTTTACTTTTCAGGCATTTCTCGCAACAACTGTCTTGTTGGATGGTACAGTTGATGCAGTAACAGCACACAATAAAGTAAGAATGCGTTTCGCATATTCAAAAATGCATAGTATACAGTGTATATGGACGTGTTTCAAAGAAAGTAAACTAATTTTTAAATGACGTATGCATGAACTCCGTGTATTTCACCACCTTGAACTACATTTCTGGATAATTTCTTGTTAATAAAAAAAGACAAAAAAGAAATTACTTATATGAACACGCACCATAAAACTTGAAGGAATGTCATTGAAAAGGGTGATAAAGCTACAAGAGCAATGCTGGAATACAAACACACTTCTTGATTTGCATTTGATTTGGATGGGAATTATGGGGCGTTACATTATTACAATACTTAAAGCCCTTTGAAAAACTTTTCTCATCTCTTTCTAATCATTGCTATATTGCAATATAGCCCTCGAAAACCATCACAGCAGTTCCCAAGTCATTTCTTTTGTATTGCACTGGTCTATGATAGTCTGCGTGAGTGTCAGCTGTAATATGTTTTGCCTCACTCTGACATATGGAGGGAAAGATAAAGTCTGCTGTAGAGATGTCACTAAGACTGAGTGAGAGCGAATAAAAAGTATATTTCAGTGTGTGTATGTGTGTGTTTCAAGGGGTTGTTTTTTAAGCAAGTGGAGCAAAAAGAGAACTTAAAGTCAGAGAAAGAATATGGTACTTCTTTAAATGCGGTCCACGCATGCTTTTCAAGTCTCTTCTCAGCTTCTTTAATTAGGCCCCCATATTGTGACTAAAACGGTCGCAAAAGCGACCAAAAAATAAAAATTTGCCACAGTAATTTTTAATGTAGTCATCTGAAATGACAAGCTCTCTAAGTAGGTGCTTCTTTTTAGGTAAGTAATTAGGCCTGCATTGCTCTGTGTAGTATGCATGAGTGTAGTTTGAATTTATTCCAGATGTGTTTCTGCATTTTGTCTTTGTCGTGTAGTATACAGTACTAGCGTCAGGTGTGTCGTGCCATTGACAAATCCTCACATTTGGCCTCATGGGATAGTAGTGTACATCAGATGCGCTGTTCAGAATATTGTTGGAAGTAATGTAATTCAAGTAGTCAGGAACTTTTCACCTACTATTTTAGGAATACTGTAAACTCAGACATACAACTATTACATATACTGTTAGTTGCCAGCTATATAGTAAGTATGGGATTTCAGATGCAGCCTTTGTTTGCTTCAAAATGCGATTTCGTCAGACACTGTACTCGGCAAACAAACACATTTATGCTTGTCAAAAACAGTAACATCTGTAAAACTATAACATCCTTATTTTTATGTGGAGAAATGTAATTACTTTTGGCTTTTTATTATAACTAACAATTAGTTTTCCAATTAGATCGCGAGAACCACATTCAGCACCTCAGTATCCCACATTTCTGCCACAATTTCATAGCGTTGGTGTTAGTTTTACTACACTGAGTCTATGATAAATGTTGGTGATTTGATTGAAAAGCCTTCTGACTGTATGATTGCGCACAGGGTTTTCTCCTGTTTGTCAGCACTGTTTCATCTGGCTTTAAATTAGTTTTAATCCTCATGCCATTTGTTGCTGAATAGAAGTGCTTTACACTGGATTTCAAAGAGCTGTTAGTGCTAGCATGATCAAGTCATATCAGCGAGTAATGTATCTGCTGTAGTAAGCTTGCGCTGCACTGATGTTTGAAGCCGAGTGGATAAATAGTGCATATAGTCCGAGCCCATAAACAAAGTATTGATCATTTATTGAACTCTTGTTATAATTTTAATACGGGAAATTTAACTTGCGGAAATTATCGTTAGCGTTTTATTAACCCAGCCCTTCTGAGACAGTCTCTAAAAGATTAACTAAAAACCTCATACTCATTCTTGAGTTATTATTTTGAATTGTCCTCACTTGAATCATTTAATGCCATTAAAATGTCCAGCACTGGTTATTAGAACACTAGTATTTTCACCAAAAGAAATGGTCCGCTATTTCTATTTTTGCTATAGTGTGTCAAAAAATTCATTTTGTCATTAATTGTAACTGTTTTTTGCTAGCACAAGGAGTCTGACAAGAGCTAGTGCTCCACACAGAGATCTGATCTCATCATTATCTGACTGGACAGAACAAACTGAGAAGGACTAAATCCAGAAGAACTGTGGCAAAGTCTCGAAGATGCTAAAAGAGACCTACCTGCAAAGCTTCCTGAAAAACTATGTACACCTAAAGCAAAATCTGCTTTAAAAGGCGGAAGACATAAGTCACGGGAGAACAATGGTTGAGTAAATCATGTCATTTTGGGGTTTTTTTGCACAAAAAAAGAATTCTGCAAGCGTTGCAAAACTGAAGTTGAGTGACTGATGTCACATGGATTGATTTACTGATGTTTTTACTACGTTTCTGGATCTGGGATTATTTCAGATGTATTGCTGTCTGTGGAGAGTCAGATGGCTCTCTGATATCATCAGAAATATCTTAATTTGTGAGGATGAACGAAGGTTGGGTTTGGAACGACATGAGGGTGAGTAATTAATGACAGAATTTTTATTTTTGGGTGAACTAACCCTTTAACTACATTCAGTCAACATTTGTGTTTATTGCATTTTGCAAATCAATTACAATTAATTCATAAAAAAAATCTATTTATGACTATTTTTTTTGACAGCATACTATCTTACAGCCTTTTTACACAGGTGCCTAAAACATTTAAAAGGATTGTAGATTTGCAGGTCGGCATCTTTGGGATGTTGCAAAAGTTTTTCTGGATTTAGTCTGTCTCAGTTTGTTCTGTTTCTTTTTGTCATTCCATACAAACTGGATGATAATGTGTGAGGTCTAGGATGAAAATGTGTTATTGTGTGAGACTGTATGTTTAAAGATTTGTTAGCATCATAATCAATTTTATTCAAACAGGCAGATATGTTACTACTGTACATACAGAGTTACATGTAGGTCAAGGTAACGTAGTACATAATCTATAATGAGGAGTTTATAATCAGATACAACAGCCTCTAAGTGCCATCTGAAATATTCTTCTAAAATGGTTATTTTTAACAGGTTATGTGTAGGTTGAGTAATTTCACATTAATGGCAATGACTTTTTGCATATGAACTCTTCATATCTATGTGATATTACCCTGGGTTTGGAGGTTCGTTTGGTGTATTTCCATTTATTCCATCTTTTCGTGAGACTCTGTTCTGGAGCGCTGAACTCTTGTGGTTCATAACTTGTTGTTCCCTTCCATTTTTGTCCAAGGTTGAGAAGAGATCAGTGCGCAGCAGAACTCAGGAGTTATTAAGAGTTATTAATTACTACAGCGTTTCAAGGATTCTGAGAAAGAAAGACTGAGGTCAGAAGGCAAGTTGTTCTCAAATCTCAGCTTCTGTTCGTTATTCACAATGTTACCAGACACAGAGGAAGCTCCACAGCACATATGCTAATTTGTTCAGGAAATGCCACCCAACAGAAAGTGATGTAGGCTTTGCAATAGTATCATCACAGTAAAATAACAAATGTTCAAAACTTAATAAAATACAAAACAAAGCAGTATTTGTAAAAGGAAAGTATGCATCTCGCCCACAAACAAAATCAGGACATTTTGTTTATTGTATTTTCGTATTTGTTTTCTTTAATCAAGAGCCTTTGTTGGACAAAATGACTTCTACTGCCGCCCACTGCTTGACTTCTCAAACCCACTGCTGTTATTGTAATAAATGTGGTGCTCGCACAATGTGTAATAATAATTTCTAGGTTTAAACCATGCAAAACAGAATAATAATTCACATATTGCTGAAAATAATAATTTAGCTTTTTTTTAAATGGATCGCGTCTGATGCTGTTGTACAGCGTGTTTTCACTGAAATTAATTATACATTGAACCTATTTATGTGGATGCTGTCAGTATAAATGCAGCTCAAACAACTGGGTTTGACTTGAATAAAATAAGGTTTACTGCATACATTGAAAGGTGATTCTTTAAATAGACAATTGTGAATAGTATGCTTTCAAAATTAATATAATATCGAATGTAAAGAAAATGGCACATAACATGTGGGGTCAATATGATTTTTTTAATGTTTACCAAGAAAATCATGGCTAAATGTTTTTTTTACAGCAAAGCAGTAATATTTTGAACTATTATTATAATTTAAGGTAACTTCATTTACAGTCATTATTTATCAGAAATCATTCTAATATGCTGTTTTGATTCTAAATTAATATATTATTATTAATTTTCCAGCTGCTTAATGTGGTAGATTTTTTAGGATCCTTTAAAAAATTAACAAAAAAAAATGTATAGGTCAAATCAAGGAAACAACTACGTATTTCATCTTTAATATATTTATTTAGTAATTTTCCAAGTCTACGGCAAGCCTAGTGGTGTTTGTTCCTGTGTAAGTGTGCATATGTGTCCTGATGACTGTGTGTGTTTGTAAAATGTGCCTTAGGCTGAAGTATAAACCTGGAGAAGTGTACTTTAACTCATCAGAGGCTCTTTCAGAAGTTTTGCTGCCCTTCAAGCACAAAGCCCCAAACCAGACCCATCACTTTATAATTTACCTCAGGCAGTGGGCTCCACTGCAGGCTACAGACATATCACAGGGAACTCAGCTACCTCACCAGAGAGAGAGAAGTGGAGAAAGAGAGAGCTGTCCCTGCTGGCAAAATTAAAGTCTTAGGAATTGTTCCTTTTCCTCAGCAGCTCGACAGTTTCTGAAGAAAACAAATACCTTATTTTCTGTTTGAAACATATAAAACCTTGTGAATGTATGTGCTTAGTGGACTCTGCTTTCCTAATAACTCGGATATATCTTAATAAGATTCCTTTGAAAAGGGCTTGCACTCTAGAGAAATTTCCTGAGGACACTTAAACACAGTCTCCCGTCCCCAGCAGAACATACTTGAATTGCACAGAGGTGTATAAATGAGAGTGAGCACGAATCGGGCCCTGCGGTGGCATTTCTGCGATGATAAGAAAAACACAAACACTTCTGTAATTGTTTTTATGATGCTTTCTCTTGTCCTGAAGGCCTGATGAAGAAAATCAGCATAAAAGATAATTAAAAAGTTACACTGAAACAGCCCAATGTGTCTGCCATCTCTTTCTCTCTCTCGGTCTCCCTCTCGCCCCGTCTTTGCCCTCCAGTCACAGAAATGGAAATAAGGTTCTAGCGTTGAGTATTCAAACCTGAATGCAGCCATTTACAAACTCTTTGATAAACGGCGTCTTGAAATACTTTCCGCTTGTGCTTTTTAACATGCAATAAATTATGGCTGCTTGCTGTCTTGTTGCTAATGAAGAATCTCAGCATTGCATTATTACCTGAGCTCCGCGGGGTATCGTTTTATAGCCTGAATTAGGTTGCTTTTGTATGTTAGGGACCTTAATGCATTCTAATGAAAACCAGAGTCTAACAAAAGTGTTCAAACAGCCGAGCACACAAAGCAACGCTTCATCTTTTCCTCCTGGGATTTTCCACGGCATCCTAATGGGCTTATTCACCTAAACCAAAACAGCGTTTTAAGAAGAAAAACTTACAAATGCCTCAGCAACAGCAGAGTTTTTCTTAAAGCCAAATCATCATTGTTTCTAAATGTTTTATAGCCCAGCAATTGAGCACTACACTACTGTATAAAAGAATGACTGATCCTAATGCTATTTACTCTATAAAGACTACAGCATTTCTATTGTTATCTGATTGATTATAGAATTATCTCTTATTAGATATATGTGAAATGTAAGAATATTAAGTTTAATGGGGTATTATAAAACTTCGCTATACTCATATCATTGTTTTAAGAAATAGTAAAAACATATAACTTATTAATTGATGGACTGGAGTCATGTGGATTGTGTTGTTTTTAACAGATGTTTGGATTCATTCTGACGGCACCCATTCACATCTTTATAATAGATTGATTGATTTGCTGCATGTTCACTGGGAGATGCAAGCAGTTATACTTGTAGCATGATGTCATAGGGCATAAGAAAGTATGGTGTAAAAAGGAATACTGCATACTGCAATTAATGAATTAAAAATCACTTTTATAGAGGAGAATGACAATTTGTGATCCCAAACACAAACCTAAAATATCAGGGTGCCTTAAGAGCATGTTGAATGTTGAAGAGTGGCTCTAATATGCTGGCTGTAACAATAAATTGCAGAGTACAGGCATCACCCAAAAACCTGAACAACCTTGAGCAAAATATGCCAGAACAAACAGCACAAAATTACTTGAACCCACTTGAACAGCATGCAGCTAGTAAAGACGTGCCCCAAAGTCATTGCCAGCTCAAATTACAGCGTTATGATTGAATGTTTGAATTTTTTTAAAGGTTATTTTGTAATAAAATAAACAAAATAAATAAATTATTAAATTAAAAAAAACAAATCATGTGTATCAGTGCCTTGTAATAATGACATGGCAGCGTGCTAAATTATAGTATAATAGTGGCTATTTAATCATATTAGAAACCTGGGTAACACTTTATTTTAAGGGTCCAGAATAATGCATTATGCATTAGGCAATATTTGGTTAATTTGTTCACAAGTTCACAATTAAGCATTAGTTGAGCATGAACACGCATATAACTAATGATTATCTGAACATACAGTAAGGGCATATTAGTCGTTATTTACAATTCATTAGTCATTTTAAAGACAAACATTTATGCCATATATGAACAATAATATAATATAAATAAGCTAGTAATTAATAATTAACTGAATTTACAGTAACCACATTTAATCCATTATTAACAACTTATTAAGACGCACACCAAATCTTTCTACGTGTATGTCCTTATTTTGTGACAAACACATGGGTCATTTAACTATTAACTATTTTTAATTTATTACACTGTATGTTATTTTTAAAATTCTACATAAGCAGTAAAAACAGTGTTATTCTTTAGTGATTACTGGAAATTACTTTAGAATAGGGAATCAAACTTCCTTTATTAGCATTAAATTAGTGGCAGTTTAGCCTTAATTAATAACTTATATTATTCTATAAACTTGAATATTACTCAATAGGTGCCATAATTAATATGGATTTCATTGTAGAATAGGGGGTCAGATTTAATTTATTAGCACTATATTAATTGCAGTTTAGCGTTAATTATTAGCTTATCCTAATCAATAAACTTGAATATCACTCAATAAGTGTCATAATGTAAATTTAGAACAGGGGGTCAAATAGTCTTTATTACAATATTATAGCCATAAATATGCAAACCAGCAGTAATTAAACATCATAACAACAACAAAAAAATGACATTATTATTAATGAATTAATTGTAAATAATCGCTAATATACCCTTACTATATGTACAGATAATCATTAGTTATATACGTGTTCATGGTTAACTGATGCATAATTGTTAATAATAAATTACTACCCTATATGTGCTTACCTAATGCATTATTCTATGTATTGTATTATCAATATTATATTTGTCCCTACTGTGGACTTTCCTTTGACATTTTTGATTCAAAACTGAGCTATGTATAGAAATATATATGTAACACATTAAATAAATATGAAATTTTGAGGTAGAAAGAAATGTATTGTTGTAAAGTAGATCATTTTTGTTTAATTTACCTTGCATTTTAGATAGATAGATAGATAGATAGATAGATCAATAACATCATATTACCATATTATTTTGCTTAGAATATGAGGAGTTTTCTACCTGTCAATCATTTTGTTTGTTCACTTGGCAGCGGATTGTTCAAGAAAGTGTCATATTCCACTTGTAGGTGTTCTTTTGTTGTACGAGTTTTTCTAGTTTATACCACTTTAAAAACACTGAGATGATGTGCCGCTGATGCTCTTGCGTCTCTGATTACAACGGAGGTGTTTCTAATTCACATGTGACTTCCAGAACCGCTAACAGGATCTTACAGGATCTTTTAAGCCTCCCTTATGTGGGCGATTTCATGTTTTACCATCCTTTTGAAGATATTTAGTCTCCACAAAGTAGGCAAAACATGACCCACACACACAAATATGACCATTGCTCTTCTGTCTTCTGCTCTTATTAAATTGCAGCTTCCAGCGTACATCATCTGCCAATCTTTTTTTGCGCTCTCTCTCCCTCTCTTTTCATCTGTTCCTCTCTTCTTCTCGAGCTGCAAATCGAATGACCTCACCATGGTAGTAATTGCTAAGCTGATCTGTGGCCTAGCATTGTGCAGAAAGAGGGCCCTGCTCTCTTTTCACCCGTGTCAGGACAACAGCAGTTGCCAGGCACTGATCCGGTTTGTATCGACTGCCCCTGCACAGCAGCTGTTAACATTTGAAATTCATTCCATTATTAAAGCTACAAGGGAGTCGGAATAGAGCTGATATATCCTGCTCTCGTATCTCTTCATATCGCTCAGTTCCTCTTTATTCTCTGAGGATCCGAGGCAACAGAGCAAATTTGAGGCATCCTATAATGTTGTTTTAATTCAAACACATTTGTTCCTCTGACCCAAGTCAAGCGTATTAATATCGTCTTGGTTTACTAAATGACGAACAACATGATCTGATGGATGCCAGTCTCAAATCCCCCAATCTCCAGTCCTAAAACCTCTGCTCACAGAAACTTGAAAGGCACAGCAGTGGCGCCAAGCCACCCACATCCCTCCACACGCCATTGGCTGTAGACAGGTCATCTTCAAATCCTGCCTCTCATCCAGCTCAAATCAGCCTCACTTTCTCACTCTTTCTTTCCTCAGAGGTACCGACTGAAGGTCTTAGCATGTGAATAGAGGCGAATAGCAGAAATCGCACCCCTGGGCTTTTGGCCATCATGCGTGGGAGGGGGAGTTGGAGATAGGTAGAAAAGACGGATAGAAAAATCGGAGAGTCTCATCCGATTGGGTTTCCCGCTAAGAGCCTTTCGAAGGCGGATGACTCAATCAGCGGCATTTCCAATGGGAGGCCAGAAGGTTTCCCTGGGAGGATTTGTGCTTGGAGGCAGAAGCACTTTCAGCGGCAGTCTGGGGTTTAGAGAGCTCAAATGAAGCTTTCTTATGGTTCCAGCTTAAGCCAGACTCACCTGTGTTAAAGGTGTATTTACAAGCAACGGCACACAAAAAAAAAGCCCAAATATACATTGTAAATGCAATGAATACCTGTGACACTGTGATGGTAACACTTTCTATGAAGCTTGTATTCATAATACATTATAAGGTTATTTTTAATCCATTATAATGGAGGCATAATACATTATAAATAACTTTATAATATGTTGATCATCTCATGATTATTGATGACAATGTGTTATTATATTTATTTGTGATTATAGCTTTCAAGAGTATGATCATTTCTAACACAATGAACACAATTCATCCACTTAAGTTACAATGGATTATAGTTATCATAGTTATAATGCATTATAGGACTCATACCTTGCTATTTTACTTATGTTACTTTACCAAAAGTGGACAAATACCACTTATAAGTAATAATAATAACAATTCAATATTTTATTTATTAGTATGCTATTTTTAATATTTTTTTAACGGCCAACGAATAGATACATACCTGCAAACTCCCCTGAAAAGTCCTTGTCATTGTCCACAAACAAGATAAGCAATAATATCCAATAGTTTAATTACAACTTTGAAAACCAATTTTTAGACTGTATTAATTTTTATAAGTTGAATATCTGCTGAACCTAAAATTGTGTGTGTGTGTGTGTGTGTGTGTAGGTGTGTGTGTGTGTAGATAGATAGATAACCATAACCAGTGTCCAGTTTGGTTAATTAACTAAATTCCACTGGCATTTCATCAGAGCAGTGACATTACAGTGCGTTACAGTGACTTACTCCTCACAGCATGCCTAGCAACATCCCTTAACCATTAAAAAAAATCAGTGTAATGCACTGCCTTTGGCTTATGGCATTCTATGTAGCAATTTCTTAAAAGAGGTAACGAGAGGCCAGCGTATTGAGAGCGACACATGGATATTCTCTGCTTAGCTCTAAGTAGAAGCTTTTTATAGTTGCGGCTGCACAGGGGGAACGCATTCGGTCAATGTCTCCAGTTAAGTAAGGGTAAAAGCCCAGCATTTAGTGTAAGACCATCTGCTGTGCAATCACTACACTGGTATTGACCACAGAGATTAGATTTGCCATTTGCTGGAAAAGTGCTGTTTGGATCGGAGGCAGGTGTACAACTGTTTATCATTCTCAGACCTGCAGACCCCGCAAGCGAAAACAAGGCCTAGGGGAACGAGGTGATTGTGTGTGTGCCTGTGTAGGTGCTTCCCCAATGTTTACACTACACTAAACTGTTTAGCACTTTGAGTCCTCCGCTCGATTCTCAGGTGAGCATGTTCTCCATTTCTAAAAGCCTAAAGCTGAATAAGCTGTTTTTTAGTTACAGCAGGTGTGCATGTTTGTATCTCTGGAACCGGAATCAACATCTCCCTTGCCTTCCTTCAGTATTTTGTCCAGGAGACAGTAATCTTCACCCTGTCTTAGAGCTGACAGCGCTGTAAGCCCAGCTGCAGGAGGATGAAGACATCTGTCTTTGCTTTTCAATCAGCTTCCTCACACAAACGCTTCCCGCCTTTTTTGTTTGCGTTCATGTTTTTTCATTTGACGGAGCCTTAGAGGGATCAAATAAAGCGGCATGCGTGAAAAGATTTTTTTGTGTGCATTTACAGTATGTTGTTTTCTATCAGTAAGGCTTCTTCCCATTTTTTCCAATTTTTCAGTGGGATTAGAGAGGGGAGTGATGGCTTTGCTCACTGCCAGACGTATCATAAAGCTACGGCTTAGACGAGTCACTGGAGCCACAAAGAAAACGGCACACCTCTAAAACCTCTCACGCGCACACACACACACACAGCCGTAAGCTGTCACACACACACATGATACAGTGAGGACCGGGTGAGCAGAGGGACAAAAAAAGGAGAACAGAACAGAAAGTAAAGTCTGCTTGTAAACATCCCTGTAAAGTGTTAAGTGCAATTCTGTTCTTGTACACTATCAGTGCCAAAGTGGCACTTTGCCAGCCCATTATATTGTCCTGTAGTTATACTGTAGTCAACAATAAACAGTTTTTCTTCTAATCTTTGACACACTGTCCCAAAGGGAAACAAATTATTTGCTTATATTTTTTTTATTTTGAACGTTTAGGGTTTAGGAATATTTACTTTAATCTTTTACCTTTAGATTTTAGATTTGGTGTTTTTTATTTAGCAGAAAATGCATTAAATAAAAAAAATATGTATCATTATTGGAAAAGAGAGTATTGTGGTTTCCATAAAATACTAAGCAGCACAACTTTTGTATATTGATAATAATAAGAAATGTTTCTTCATCCCCAAATATCATTATTATTATTATTATTATTATTATTATTATTATAAGAATATAATATTGCTTGACTGCATTTACTTATTCCTTCAAAATGTGGTATTTTGTGAAATATTATTACAGTTTAAAACAAAAATCTCTACAGACACATACATATGCATAAAATATATGTGTGTGTGTGTGTGTGTGTGTGTGTGTGTATGCGTGTGTGTGTGTGTGTTTTTGTGTGTGTACAAATGTATAAAAAAAAATTTTTTTAATAATTATCGTTTAAAAAAAACTAGATTTTGAATAAATAAATGGAACCAATGCAAGTAAATATATTCTTATTATTATTCTTATTATTATTATTGGGAACACTTTACAGTAAGGTTCATTAGTTGACATGAACTAAGAATGAACAACGCTATGGCATTTATTAATCATAGTTAATGTTAATTTAAGCATTTACTAATGCATTATTAAAATCAGTTTTGTAAGTTTTGTTTGTTAACATTGGTTAATGCACCATGAACCAATATCAACACTCAATAAACAAATGTATTTATATAAATTTATAATTAAATTTTTTTATTTGATATTTAGTATTTGATGTGTTCATGTTAATTAATACATTAACTAATGTGTTCCCTTATTATTGTTATTATCATCATCATTATTTTAAATATGTATCAATTTATTATTATTATTATTATTATTAATACATTTTATTTATAATGAATAGTAGCTGCTGCTGTACGTTTTTAATATACTGCAATATAATTAAATATTCAGGACTCCAAATGAAAGCTCTCAAATTTGGAGAAATTCTCAATAGTAACTTCTGAAATGTTTTTGTTTTACTTTGACTTTATTATAAAGTGTGTGTGTGTGTATATATATATATATATATATATATATGTATATATATAATATATATTTAATATATAAAGTAAGATTTCAGAACCCTTAAAATTAATACTATTATTATCAAAATAAAAATAGATAATAAAATGAACAGAAAAATAATTGGATTGCAGAAAGTTTAAGTTTTTTTCCAACGTGTCCAAACTACACTAGCAACAATAATGTGTCTTAAAACGCATTACTCTTCTTTCAAAACATGTTTATTGAAGATGTCTCCCGTGTCAGGTACGCGGCTCCTGTGGGAAGACAGTTCTCATTTGTAAGGAGGGACATCAAAGCGCCTCTGCTCAGCATTAGTGAGTCAGGGAGAGCGGGACTGTTTATCCTTTGCACAGGCGGTACATATGAATGCGACTGTGTGCTTCTTTCACAAGCTAATGCTGAATAAATCTTCATCCCATTTAATTATACTACAAAGTCTTTCACCTCAGCTCTTCATGCATGCCTTTTGAAGCGTGTGTGTTTGTGCGGAGAAGAGAGTCACTTTTAATTTTTTGCTTTGGGACGAGTGTCTCTCTGAGAGAAACAGGGGAGGGACCGAGGGACAACTCTCCTGGCTAACTCTGATCTGAGACTGTAGTGTGTGTGTGTGAGAGAGAGAGAACTGGGGAGGGAAAACCATTCAGTTTCAATAAACATCATGCTTTTCACTCAGACACAGGTAGGTTTTTTTTAGATCCATAATTCATGGTATTTTTTCTAGGTGTCTCCCAGCGAATAAGAATGCTCTTTATTTGAGACCGTACAGCTTCTGCACCGGGGTTAATGCATGACAGCGTTCGGCGCACATTAAGACTTCAAACACCCAGCCAGTCGAGGGTGTCACGTTTTAATGTGCCCTTTCGGGGTAAAATAACATAAGCACAGCTACAGGCACAATGTCATCTTTACTGTCAAATCCTACAGGAGAGGCACTGCATGCACTACTGTATTTAACCATGAATATTGGAGGAAAAGAGAGAGAGAGAGAGAGAGAGAGAGAGAGAGAGAGAGAGAGAGAGGCATTGATGAGAGCACAGTCTAAGTTGAATGGGTGCAGAGCTGTTGTGTGTGTTGTGTACTTCAGTCTGTTTAGTTTGTGATATGGAAACATTTCCTTTTCTAAGGCAACATACAGCACACTAACTGTGTGCAGCACAAGCATGTGGAGTTGAATGAAGATTGTCCAGATAGAAAAGCATCTTTGTTAAAAGAAGACGCCAATGGCTCTTCCATATTTTCATTATAAATGGAGCGCTTTTTACTATAATCATTCATGAAGAATCTGAAACCACCATTTGTCAATTTGTGGATTGGTAAAAATGAAAAGGAAGACTGAAAAAGTATATCGGAAGGGCACATATGAACATTTATTTTTAAAAAAAATATTTAAAAAGTTATTTCTTGTCATAACCTTGAAAATAAAAGTGTTTTTTTTCTTTTCTGTGTTGTGCATCTCATCAGGAAGTTGTTTTTTTTTCTGTAAATTATAATGATATAATATAATATAAAGAGAAGAAATAACATATTATTATTATTATTATTATTATATTTAATCTCATTACTAAAGAAATAAAGTAGAATAATAATGTTGTAAGAAATATTTTATTTATATAAAAAATTATTGGAGCATTATTATGTACATGTCAATTTTATATGACATGCTTAATAATCATAATAATTATTATTATGCATATTTTCATTTATATAAATAATTATTAGAGAATTATTATATAGTATGTACATAATGTATATATTATATGCATAACAATATTATTATTAAATAAGTTATTATTGTAATTATGTGATAAGTTAAACTTATGCGCATCATATATACTTTTTTATTTCATTAATAAGTGATAATTCTAATAAGTTTATCATATAATAGAAATGTAAGTTTATTTTTACACTAAATTATGTTGTTTTGTTTTTTTTTAACATTAACATTTTTTGTTTTATTTTGTGTTTTACATTAAAATTTCCCGCTGCCTTAGTATTTTAGGAAATTTTGGATTATCATATTTAGGGGTCCATAACTTTAATGTTTGAAAACACCTTAACCTAAAAACCTACAAAATGATGTTGGCTATAACGGCCATATATATCAAACAGATCAGTGTGTAAATACATCCACTCTCATCCAGGATGTCTTTGCTCTGTTCCTTCCTGTCCAGCACAATTTATCAGATCACTGTTTGCATTGTTATGTCCTCAGGTTTTACGGGTTAATGAACTGTCATCTTCATGGCAACTTGTGAACCTGCGTGAAGGTTACCCCAGTGACGGCACGCAAAGCCTGTGTCATCTCAAGTCGCCGCTGATGTCAGTCACACTGAAAGTCATTACCCAGAAGCACGCCTCCCGTCTTAGCAGGTAAACCGTCTGTAATTGTGTCGTCCAGCCGATCAGACGTAACGCTCGTCCCACTTGTGCCTCTTTGTACTCATGCAGCTCACGTAATCCAAGTTATTTACAGTCGTTTATCTATGTTGGTTGCTTCTTATTATTATCAGTGGGGTTTCCACCTCATTTGTCTCTGTTAAGGGTGACTTTTGATCTTGAGTTGTATCATATTCCTCTTGTTCTGCATTTTTTCTCAAAAGCCAACTTAAGAAGGACAGGTAAAAGAATGGTTCAATGTTCAGGCCCGTTTTAGATGGTTTGAGCAATCTGGTATTCAGCTGATCAGCCAGATGAAGTCTCTTGGAACAAAATAACCATAATTAGTAAAGGCCAGGTTAGCTTTCTGATTGGACGACAAATAATATTCATCTAAGAATGCATTATTGTTTGGGTTTATACATGATAACTTTATACATTATGCACTTTTTAAATTGAAAACTTTGCAGAATCCCATGTAATCCTTGCTAAATACAAGTATTTATTTATTAACTACTTGGACAGTAAGACGGTAGCTTCACAAGTCATGCTGGGCTAGAAAGCATACTCACCAGGTCTTAAATACACAGTAGAAACTCCAAAAAAACAATTACCAGTTTAAGTGGCTCTGTAGATGATCACGTGTCTGGGTGAGAAGCAGTGGCTAATGTGTGCAGCGTGTGAACATGATGTTCTCCGTGAGACAGCAGGGCTCTCTGCTCAGAGCTCTTATAAAAGCAGCACATTAGTGCTGACACAAAAAGAGGTAGCAGACAAGGGGAGAGCAGAAAGAATGACAGGAGAATCACTCTCACCGTCTCCTGCTCTTTCTCTGTGCAACACCAGTGTGCTCCAGCTGCCTTACAGAGCACAGGTGTGACAGCACTGACAGTTTTATTACCACACCATCAGTTCCGTGTCATCTCCTCACATTTTTAGGTCTTTGCATCTCGGCCCGTCTTTCTCTCTTTTCAGTCCTTTTTCGAGCACCGATGGGTCACTTCTACCATTATCAAGTCACTACTTTAAACCCATTTTCCTCATTGTTTTTGATTTAACTCACCTGTAGTATGAGGACCACCATTTAGAGCCCAAAACTGTCTTTTTCTCTTGATTTAACAAGTGTGTAGCTTCCGACCTATTTTGTGTTTTTTCTCACACTCTATGTTCTCTCTCTCTCTCTCTCTCTCATTGTGGGGTGAAATCATTCTGTGCCCTGTGTGTGAGTTTGGTAGTTGGTGTATAATAAAAGCTATTGTCATGAGCCTTCTTGCTGTGTATATGATGTGTGTGTGTGTGTGTGTGTGTGTAGTGAGTGAAGACTGCAGGGAGGTCTGAACGCATATCATTTCCTCTCCAGTCATTTGTAATAGACAGTCAATATGAAGTCTCTCTTTTTCTTTCCCTCTTATTTTTGCTCACCCATTCACCAGTTCTCTCGGTTGAAGAGCAACATTGCCCCCTGTAGGCCGAGAATTGTTGTGTTGAATTAGTCTTTAGGTGGGAAGAGAGATTTATTATTTGGAAGCCTATCTTAAAAAAAATCAATCATATGCTTTCTTATGTGAAGTAAATAGGACGAAAGAATAAACAAGTGTGTGTGTGTCTCCAAATTCTCATAAAAAACAGATTTACTATAAGTCAAAAGTTAAAATAATGAGATGCCAAGTCATTATAACAAAACATCATCTACTAGTTAGTATCTCATAATTGTAACTTTTAACATCATACATTTTGTCTTGTCTTGAGTTACTTCTGCTACATGACTTTTTATCTTATATTATGAGAATTATCTTATCTTCCTTTAAATTTCAACTTTTAAATTAAATATTTTTAATTTAATATCTCATTATTTTGAATTAGTACTTAGTTTCTAATAACAAGTGATCTAATATTTGTTTTCTTGTGTGGTAGAAACAGGCTTCAATAAAGACATTTTGATTTAATGTACATTTTGACTTTACATTTTTATAGAAAGCTAACAATGTATTTAATCTCCCTACACATAAATTATTATTATTATTTTAGGGTCTGTATTATTATTTTAGGGTATGTAGTATATTTATTAAGACAGTTACAGTAGATATTGGACGATCTCATGTGGATGATCTCTTTTGAGTAATTTGGTCCAAATAGTGTTTGCTAAACCTGACCAGACACACAAACACACTCACAGAGCTGAAGGGTATTCAGCAAGACCAGATTGCGTAAAAAATAAACCATTTCCTGCCATTTTTGAGATGAACTGCAGCTGCTGGTGCATGTCATCAAAGAACTGGCTCTAAAGAGTGTATATCAAGGGTCACTGCAGCTGCTTCAAGTATGTTCGACTATTTGAGCTTCAAATCAGAAAGACTAGTGTACAATCTTACCTTTTGATAAAACATTCATATTAAAAAGGACTGTTCACCCAAAATAAAACTTGCTATTATTTACTCATGCCATTTCAAACCCGACTTTCTTTTATGTAGAACGCAAAAAAAGAAATTTAAAATAATGTCTCAGTGATTATTTTTTCTTTCTTTCTTTCTTTCTTTCTTTCTCTCTATACAGTGAATATCTGTGAGGCCCAGTGTTCTTGAGGATGGGTAAACGATGACAGATGATTGCAGGCTTTGAAGTTAACTGTAATGGTGTATGGTGGTACCAGTATTTGGAAATTAAACTGTCACTTTTAGACCCTTTTAGTTGCATCCAGTATGTCAGTATATGAAATGTAATGTACTTTTTTTCCCATTTCAGAGCTGAATTAATCTGAATGTTCACTTGAACTAAGACTCTTTTGATTTTTTTCTAGTGCACTGAGTACAAAATGTGAAACCCCCAGAATAACCAATGAGAATTTAAAAACAGGTATTTTAATACTGAATATAATCGTATAACAGCCTTGATGAGCATAAGAGACGTCTTTCAAAAGCATTAAAAATCTTACCACTGAAGCTCACATACATACAAAATTTATGAGAAAAACAGGGCATATCCAGGAATTGACTCCTATTTGCCTCCATTTATGCATTCTAGGCTTAAGAACAGATGTTCATGTAGACAACTACTGTACATAAAAGCAGGTATTTCTCATGGTCTCATTGACCACCTTGGATTCACAGGGTTCCAGAGCTCAGAAGTTTGGATTTTGCCCAGAGCAACATCCGAATGTATCAAAGTCTTACCGTGATCTAGATAGCGAGAGTTCAAGAAGCATAGCACACAGAATAGCAAACACAATTCATCACTTGTCCAGCTATTCTGTGCTGTAGTGTTTTGATGGAGATGCTCATATTCAGCATCCGTTTCACATGGGATACAGCTGCATAAACGCTCCTGCACAGAGAATAACATAAACAGAGAAATGCAAGGCAGAGAGAATGATTTCGATTTTCTTCATCCATACAGACGTTTTGTTCGCCCAGTCGCTGACACGGAGAGGGCAGAGAGCACAGAGGATCAGCTATCACAGCCATTATCAGGAAGCCTCTAGTTCTTCCTTGTCTGAATAAATGAAAACGCACCCACACATTTGTTATGTTTCACTTGCCGTTGATAATAATATATGTTGAAAAAAAAGAAAAACAAAATAATATCTGCTTTTTCTTGGCACACGCATATGCATGCAAGCACACGCGCTTTTCTCACAGCGCTCTGTTTCTCTCAAGTGTAAAGGAACATAATACAATGGCACATGTCAATCACATAAATAGGGCAGAAATATGTCAACTTGATTATTCTTTTAACAAGAACCACAATCACTGCCTTATTTTCTTCTGTCAGTGTGACACTCCAAAATGTCAAATTACCATACGTGACACAATCAAATTTAATATTGCGAGGTCTGGGTGGATTTATTTGTCTTTCAATTGAGGCTAATGAGCAGCTTGCATTGTTTGATTTCGTATCTTCTGCATGTTAGCATTAGGTTCCCTTGCTTTTTGCTTGGCTTTTGATTTGTGTTCCCATTAATAACAGAAATACTATGGCTGTGTGGTACTGCTCACAAAGTGACTCCAAAAACATGTTTGGACACTTAACAGAATAAAATGTTAAGTGTTAAGTAAAAAAATATACGTATCTTCATGAGTTTGTTGCGTCATTATAAAGATTTCAGGAGAATTTTAGCATCGCATCACTCGATCAACAATGGATCATTTGCAGTGAGTGGGAGTCCAAACATCTTGTTTGGTAAACAAAATTTAAGAAAAGGATTCATCACATGTTCAAAGCACTGTTTACAAGATATGTCTGTGGATTTCAATGTGAGTTGACAACAGGAGGTGGACTTTTCCACTGGAGGAAGTATTATTATGCATAATGGCTTGGCAGTGAATGGAAGCCGTCAGAATGAGAGTCCAAACAGCTTATAAAAACATTACAATAGTCAACAAGCAATCCACATGACTCCAATTTATTAAATATCATCTTGTTTGGTAAAAATTAGCATGGTTTTTAAGAACAGGATTCATCACATGTTTTTCGGCAGTGGAAAAAAGTTGTCTCAGGAGGGATATGTGCAAAGAGAAAGCACTGTTTAAAAGTGGGGGAAAAGTTTTCAATGTGTGATGACAACAGGAGATGGACTTTTTCACTGGAGGAAGCATTATTATGCATAATGGACTGGTATTTTGGTCAGGTTTTATCAAATGCAGTAACATTACAGCTTTAGATGTGGTCTAATGGATAGGGAGTTGGGCATGTAACCCAAAGGTTGTGGGTTCAAGTCCCAGGTCCGGCAGGGATTGTGGGTGGGGTTAGTGAATAACCAACGCTCT
>JAUMHI010000012.1:2581171-2605760 GCA_032359435.1 Enteromius unitaeniatus
ACATAACTCCACATGTGTTCATTCATAGTTTTGATGCCTTCAGTGAGAATCTACCAATGTAAATGGTCATGAAAACACATTGAATGAGAAGGTGTCTAAACTTTTGGCCTGTACTGTATATATTAGTGCTCACAAATAACCTGACAGAATTCCTCTGTGATGCATGTTGGAGATTGTTTGCAGACGACATCCACAGTACCAAAAATGCCCATATAATCGAGGAAACCTGTATATCGTGATACACTTCACGCTTTGCAAGTGTGGAAGTTTGCACATAGTCACACAATGCTGTGTGATCTGTGCATGATCACTGCTCTAAATTCACAAGGGCCACACGCCGGCTAAAAGACATTCTATACTTAACATCCAAGAATATTTGTCCCTGGCAGACACGAGTCCTTCCAGAATAGCAACAGATTATCGAGCCATGCTATCCAGGCTATAAATAATTAGAAAGAATAGAATTAGTGGCACCGATCACTAACAGTTCTGCTCAGTCATTACTCAGCATGCCTGGAGAGCTCAACTGATGGAAGGTCAGCGCAACAAACATCTGTTTTCACAGATGCATTAAAACAGAATATTCCTAAGTGAATGTATCTGGCTTCTAAATACTGCAAACCGTTTCAAAGTTAAGTAGGACAAGGAGAACGGTATCTTAATTAACATGTAAGCAGCACCCGCACAGGTTGTCTGGCATTTCTAACTGTCTCTGCGTCTCTAGAAAAGAGTGTTCAAAAGCAGAATGCTAAAAAGGAAGTTCCCCAGTGGTGTTTGAGAGAAGCAAAGCTGGCAGGACCGCCCCTTTGTGGAGGAACTCTTACATAATGCCCGTTTGAACAAAGACGGAAACTTGCTGACCCTCTGAACGCTGATCTTTAAGAAAGGAGGGTGACAGTCAGATTTAACCCTTTTAACCTATCAGCTTTGACTTCAAATCAAGTGACTGCTAGCCTTTTGTTATATGAATTTCAACACTGCTATTAATTCCATATGCTTGCACCTGGGTATTTAACTGTCAGTTTGTCTTGTCTAGACTTGCCCTAGATTTAAACCAATGGTAGTATAGCTCCAAAAGGGCCAGCCAATGGCAGGTTGCAGATCCGGTGGGCTCGGTGAAGGAGTGGCTCTGAAACCTGAGTCCACTTATGATGCAACTGGGATTGTCACGAATAGACTAGTAAAGTCATGACTGGTAATTTTGGGTAACACTTCATCCATTACTGGATTTAATATCACGTCAACAAGCTAACACAGACACCTTGAACAACCTGAATCTTAACATTTTGAATAAATAACGGAAACAAGCGAACTGGAGTAACCTTCAGGTAGTTTGTTTTGCTTTGTAAATCATTCCCTGAAAGTTGAGATGACCTAAGAAGGTCCGAATGCAGAAGCATTGTTTACTAAAGTTAAAACTGTTAGTAACTGGGTAAATCTGGAATATAATATTCAAATGAAAACGCAAACTTGAATTTATAATAATACCAAAATAGCATTGCAAGTTACAAGTGCTGACATTAAGGCCTTTGGAGATATCCTTCCTTGAGTATTTAGTGTACCGTGAGACTGAAGATGCAGAGGTGTTAACTGAAGCATGTCTTAATTCAGCTGCATTTGGCTTTTACTTTCACACTGTCCCCAGCGGCATCCTTAACTCATCTTTCTCAGGACTCCGTCTCACCTCGTGCTGCGATTTCTATTCGCTCTTTTGCATATAAATGGCCTCCAGCCACTCAGCATTCTCTTCCATCCCACTGCTTTAATTCAGCACCAGGCAACCAGACGAACCGACTAGTGAGAGTACTGAGTTTACAGCGCTTTTCCAAAGTGCGAGCATGCAAGGACTTACTAGACATTCCGAGCTGAGAGACACGCGGGTGAAAAGCTAGTCAAAACGTGTGCATTTTTAATGTTATCTGCTAACAGGCGGATATAGAGCGAGGTAGCGTAAGAGAGGTGAATTACATAGTTTAATGGCATGTTATATTACTTAATGCCAGTATGTGTCCCCCGCTGCAGAAGAAGGCTGAGTCAGGAAAGATCTGACTTGCTCCTCAACATAACGCGCTCTCCTGAGGCCTTTGTCTACGAAGATAACTCATTTCTAAATTCTGTCCCGTCTCTCTTCCCATGAGCACTACAGTGCACTAGTTTCTCAACAAATTGATTGTCCCTTCCTCCAAAAAACTGCATCACCTACTTTGGCTGACCTTTTACCGCTGTGAACTGCCCTGAAGACCTTTGAACTGGATGTTTAGGGACCTTTAGATGCTTTTTTTGGGGGGGTCATTTAAATACAATGTGAACATTCAAGCTTTTATACCCCCAGCGAAGTCCCTCTATGCTGATTGGCGCTCGAGAAATATGCAGTAATTTTATAATGTTTAATATTTTCATTAACTACGTTAAAACACAATTGTACGGCTTTTTGCAATTGAATTTGAAATAATTGACCTCTTTAATGAAATCTCACCGGTCAAGAACGTATATTATGTAGAAATGTTCAAATATATTGGTTCTTTCATATAAATTTAGTAAGCTAAGAGATTAAACTTAAATGAATCTTTAGCTTAAAAAAAGGCAGTTTAATTACCTTCTCGGATCATGGCGCAGATGAAGTAAAGTTAGTGTCTAGTGCCCTCTTGAGGCCAGTGCAGGGGTTTTTAATGAGAATCCGTGTGATGCGATGTTTCAAGTAGCACTTAGATATAAAAACCGAATGAAGATGACAAATATGGTGACGTGTTGGTGTTGGCATTTTCTTTTAATGAGTTTGTGTAGAGTGGATACAAACCTTAATTCAATTAGTGCAAGAAGGTCAAATTTGCATTGTTGCTGCTGTAAAAGAGCAAATATCCCTTGTGATTTTAATTCATACATTATATTGCTTGAAGATTGCTCTCTTTGACCATATTGCTGTTGCAGACCTTTTATAAAAGCAGCAATCCATGCAAGGCTGGTGTTAAATTGGATTCACTATGGCCAAGTGTGGAAATTTCACCTCAAACAACACACTGCAGATCACAAGCAAGACTTGACAATCATGCTTTATTCTGGTTGATTTCTTTAAAAAAAGAATCAAATAAACAGCTCTCCTCTTTGAACAGAGATCACTGAAGCAATACGCCTTCTTCTTCAATCAAAACCAAGTACTTTCTTCATGTCTCGCTGTATTTCCATAAGTAGTGAAACTAAACTCTATCTTTACATCTCTGTCTCTTCATTTAAATATTTATTGGTTTCAGTTCAAACAAAACTTCATTGATTGTCAACACAAAATCTAGCTTAGCACCAGTACAATAAAACTGTACTTTAGCTTGTTAAAATACTGTTCGCAGTGTGGGAAAACAAAACAACCTCAGGATAAAGGGATCATTATTTGTACATTGTCAAATAAAGCACCAACCATACAAAGCAATTTTCATATATCATTTGTCTGATACACACCAAAAAGGTCAAATATATTAATGACTATTAAATTAAGCACAAACAACAGTGTAAATAAAACACCACGCGCCACAAAGCACGCTGGAATCTGGGACACCAGGAAAAACTCGGAGATGACCCCTTCCGTGAGCACTGGAAAGCAGTTCAAGACGGAATCTAGAAAAACGGCTCTAGAAAATCCTTAATAAAAAAAAAGAAAAGAAAAGAAAAAAAAAAAAAATACACTCCACAGGCTCTTTTTTTGTTTTACCACTTAACTGGCTGATATCTTAAAATAATTCAACCAGTGGATAAAACCAACAGCTCATCAACCAAAGCAAAAACAAAGCGATGTCAGAAGTCACAGGACCCCGTCCTGTGCCTGCTACGATACAAATGAAATAAAGGGAAGGTGTAATGTTCTGGCAGAGCTGCAGTGGTGCTGAGGTAAGGAGGGCCGGGGTGAGGAACATATGCTGTAGGTTAGGGGGCTTCTGGGAGCCGAGAGAGGCTCGAAGGTTTACACCGGAACCATCTGGCCCAAAGGCATTCCTGCCGCTGTTAGCTTGACGTAAGCCTCTTAGCTACACACATTTAGTTTACCAAGATAAAAAAAGACTTGGATTACCACTCCTTCTATAGGGCCGTCAATAACGAACAAACATAAAACATGTTAATGATAAGTTACAACCAGATGCATTCACCCTGATGTCAAGATATACATATATATTTACTTATACATATAGGTTTGTTTATTTAAAGAAAAAATATATTGAAGAGTGGAAAAACAAAACCCTACAGAATGAACCTGAAAGTTGCTTCCTGGTGGAGTCTGTCTCCTGCCTTGGATGAGGGCATGGCAAAGTCGTTCCCCTTTCATTACTCAAGGGGGGGGGGCTTTCTGGCTGATTCTGAACATACAAAGTGCTGGTACTGGTAACAGGCCATCGGACCCGCGCATGACTGCGGACGGCTGCTGACGATCCCAGGAGAGACAGGGCAGGAGTCGCTATCGACTGCAGGGTCTGGCGTTGGGCCCTGACTTGTCGTCCTCGTCTTCTGGGAGGAGCTGTATAGAGGAGCCTAGCAGTCCCTGTAGCTCTGGTACGCATCGCACCAGCTCTACCGTCTCCTCTCCTTCTTCGTCGTCCGGCTGGAGCTCGTCCGGAGCGATGCACGTTTGACTGACGGAGACCTGCTTCCACAGCTCTGCCTGAGCGATGCTCACCACCTCCAACTGAGGGTACCGAGCCCGGAAAATACGCGCTGACATCTTTAGCCGCTTCAGCACATCTGCCAGCAAGAACCAGTTACAAAAGCTGTGGAGAGGAAACAAAGGGTGGCGTTTAGTTAAGTGTCGCGGTGACCGTGTATTAAAGCATGTCTGCTGTCACTCACCCCTGCGTTAGTGATACTTGGACATGGTAGCAGGGTAGGAGGGGTTCGGAGGAGAACTCGAACAGAAGGCAGTCTGTATCGGTGTCTTTCTCCTTCACCTGCTCGTTTAAGCTGTCCACGCCGTCTTCCTTGGGCTGAGACAATAGGAAGTCCCAGCAGGGTTCCTGTTCTGTCTCTGTATAAGTTGAAAACAAATAAAGACAAAAGCAAATATCAAACAGTGTTTACAGTGCTTCTGCTACCCTCTAGTGGGCAGCTTAATAGTCGGATCACTTTTGGCTCAAATTAGGGGAAGCTTGGACGATCAATTGGTCTTGTTATACCACCATCATTTAGAGATTTGAAAGAAATAAAATACAGCAGGGTCCAAAAGTTTCATAACATACTGAATATCTAGAATTTAGTATCTTTTCTAAACATGGGAATAAAAACGATTTATGATTTTGTTTTAAATAAACATGACAGTAAGTTAACTATAACATTAAGTTTTCTGAATATTAAATATAGAATATTTTGACTTATTGTCAAGTCACTAATCAAAAAAGCCTATTTTGAACAGAAAAGGGTCAGATTTTCATGCTTTCAAGGAAGAAAGATCTCATAATGTAACATTTCTCAAAGCATGGAGAACACGATCATCAGATTTTGCACTGGTGGCATATCAACTACACACAAATACAAATTTAAGTGTACACATTTTTTACTCTGATACGCTGATAGATAAGTGTAATGAAAATGTTAATATAACATGCTTAAAAATGATGTAAAATACATTTTCATAAAAATTTGAGGTCAGTAAGAATTATTTCTAAAGTCTCATGCTAAGACGCTATTTATTTGATCAAAAACCCAGTAACAATATTGTGACATTTTTTAACACAATTTAAAAATACAGCTTTATATTAAAATAAGAAGGCTGATTATTTTGTGGAAACTGATAATTTTTTCAAGATTATTTGATATAGCATTATTTCAATCATGTTAAAAAAAGTATTAATTTTTGTAAAAAAAAAAAAAAAAAAAACTTCCTGAACCCAAACCTTGAACAACAGTTTAAGCAACTTAAATTTCTTACCAAATACAGAGCTACTGTAGAAATCCCACTGTAGTTTAGGATCTTGGTCTATTCGTCCTTCTAAATCAGTGAAGTACTCTGTGGATAAACACAAAGAGCGTAGTGTAGTGCATCAGTTTGATTTTGGTGATCACTCTGCAAATAAACATTATGAACAATTTGGCAAACATATACACAATGTAATCGTTTTACCTTTGAGGAAAGTTTTCATCCCAGGACTCTGGGCTAGTTTAACTGCGGTCTGACCAGAGTAGGTTGCCAGTGTGGGATCTGCCCCGTGATTTAATAGCATCCAGACCGCAGGCAGATTATCAGCTGCTACTGCATCATGAATTGGGCTGCAAAGTTAGTAACACAAGTTAGTATCCTAATGTCACTGCAGATGAACTGTAATGAAAAAGGCAAACGCTCTTACAGGAAATGGTAAGGGGAAGAATCGTTTTTTATGGTAATTGGACAAAGTTTGTTGGACACAATGTAGCTGTGGGTGGACATACATAATCTTATTTTGTACAGATTCTGATACTAAAAATACAACTTCCAAATCTAATGCGGCCCATTAGCTACCTACCACAAAACTGTGTCATTATGTCATTATACAATAAAAAAAACAGTAGGCCAAAGCTGTCTATGGGGATGAACGGAACTTGGTGCCTTTAAGTTGAAATTGATATTTCAAATGAGAAACGAAGCATTGATTCTGCTGCTCACCGTGTTCCATCCTGTGCACTACAGTTAACATCTGCACCATGCTTCAGCAGCACCTGTACGATGTGCGTCCAGCCACGTGCACAGGCCTCATGCAGGGCTGTGTAACCCGCGTTATCACGACGGTTCACCTCTCGCACATCCTTTTCCAAGCAATATAAAACCACATCCTGAAAATAAACATTTATATATGTATAATGAACAACATTCAGTTACATGGGTGTTACAACCATTCCCAATGTCAGGGAAAAAACTAAAGAATCTACTGGTCAAGTCACCAAATTAAAATAATAATTAGAATTAACAACAATTACACTTTCAATTTCTTAATTATAAATTAAAATGTTGTTTTATATTTAATCATAGTGGATTAACTTTATTAAACTTCAATGTACAATGACTGTAGTAATTAACAAATTGTAATAATTAGCATTACAATGTCAGCTAACATCCAAAATGGGTATGACTGCTTTACCTGGTAACCTAGTCTAGCAGCTCTCTGTAACAGCGTCTCTCCTGCATTCTTATTGACAATCAGTCGACGGACTTCTGGAGGCACTGGACGGCTTGGAGTAGTTTCAGGGATTCCTGATTTTCCAGCTGTTCCTTTTTTACCAGACTGTGGTGAGTTTGACTGCTTGGGAGAAGGAGGAGTTGGGGTTTTCTTGGCGGCTGGACAATCCTCATCCAAAATGAGGGGCCCTGTGCGTTTACCCAAGCTGCCTTTCTTAGTCTTGAGCTGAAACATCAAGACATAAAGACAAAGAGAGTCATGCATGAAGGATGTGACATTCAGGGGAGGGCAACTGTTACATGGTCCCGCCTAATAAAAACAGCTGTTGCAAGAAATCCCTTTACGGTGACTCAAAATGCCACTAGGGGGCATCAGAAGATTAACTGAAAAGACATATACCATCGCAAGGGAATAATCCCTTGAAATCTCAATTTGCAGTTCAAGTGCTCTAGTTTAGAAAAGCTTGAAAGTTTGAAAAGATGCTTCAGCTAACCTTTTTCTGGTCGTCAGTGTCACACAAGTGTTTACTTTTGAACTTCCTCTTCCCTGAGGGTTTGTCAGTAGGCTGTGTGACGGGTGGACTCTCTTGAGGTCGGGCCAATCCTGAACGTGTGAACAGTGTCCGCCTAGGGCTGATGTCTGGACTGGGCACTTCGCTGGTCAGTGTGGCACTGAGACAAGGGTACACACCCATCTTCTCATCTGCAATGGTATAGACTGACATTTCAACACCAACCTTCGTGTTACATCATTCCTAACACAGCACAGATAGAAATAAAATAACTCCACTGAATAAACTGCTTTCGATCAAAAAGTAACTGCTAAATAACACTTGCGTACCTAAGCCTTATTCAGACAAAACCATTTTTCCTCCTTGTGGAGGTCAGGTAAATTTTGGACCTCCAGACCTTTGATAAAACCCCTTTCAGACACTGGGCATTCCTACTTTTAGTTAAAAAAAAAAAAAAAACGGCTACACTGATTCCATATTCAGTATTCTCTATTAATAGTGGCAACTAAAATGATTTTTTTTTTAAGTTTAAATTGTACTAGATATTGCTCCCCTACGGGAAATTCATTCACCATTTATTTAATTATGCTACCCTCAACTGTAGCACAGAGACTGAATATCAAGACCAGGAAAGGCAAAGACAAAATGACGTTCTCAGCAAAATGTTCATCAAGCCTCAGACATCTTTACTCACTAGTGGCCTCACCATCTTCCACGCCCAGCTTCTCCTCCTCTCCATCTGCCACCTTATCTTTCTCTGTGATGTATTCTCCGTTCTGATATTTACGATTCTTGCAGCGTTTCCTTTTCTTTATTGAAGAGGTGTCTCCACCCTCAGTGGGCCTGTCCTTGTCCGCATCCACCTCCTCAGGCAGAGGATTGATTCGAGGCCTGCCGCGCGGCCGGCGGACTGGTACAGGGGGTGGTGGGGCGGGGGGTGGGGTAGAGGGGGGATCGAGAGGGGGAGGAGTAGTTGGAGTAGCGAAGCTCCAGTCTCGGAGCAACGCTTCATCAGTCCGTCTGCGCCCTCGTCTCAGCCGCGGAGAGGCCTCCTCCTGGGAGTCTGATTCCTTACTAGGCCAGCCCGGACTGCTGAGAGAGTCTCTGTCAACCTGAAGACTTCTGCATGGACTGTTCTCTGAATCAGTGACTGGTGACAGAATTCAGAATTTTCCATGAGATACACTCTCATATTTGTGAAACTGTTCCATTGTCTTACATATGAAAACAAAAGCAAAAATATCTCACCCAAAAATGTCATACTGGCCATTATTTATGTTCTGTATTTTGGTACATTGTGGTGAAATCTTATACACAGGGCTTTTCCATACAAGTCAGCAGTGGCCACAGCTGTTAAGCTCCAAAAATGACCAAATAAACCCACTAAAGCTGTACGTTGGAGGTTTGCTAGCTATGTTTCCATCCACCTATTTTATGTGCATTTTAGAATATTTCATAAAAAACTGCTGGAAGGAAATGATGAAAAGATGCGCATAAATTCTAAAAATGCACATAACAAAAACTTATGCATGCAACCGAGTAGGAAAAACTTTAATCTGATAAGAAAAAATATGCATAAACCATAATGGAAACACATTTACCAAATAAATTTAAAATTTCGCATTAAAAAAAGTCATTTGACTTTGCACAATGGGAAGGTATAACTTGACTAACTAGCGGACTGATCTCACTGAACAGCATCAAAAATGTTGTTTTGGTTGTTCTGAAATGCCTGAACAAGTCTGTCAAAGTATTTTTGTATTAATGTCTTAAACCACTGCGTTGCCAAACCAAACGAAAGCAATGGCTGCATTTATTGTGTTTTGCCTGCTCAGTCTGAGGTGCAAGTAATCATTTATGAAAATGATTACATTAAGTGGCTTCTCCTACTTTTCTTTTTGATGTATAGTGTCAATTTATCAGGAAGTGATTGTCTTGTTCTCTTTGACTCATTGAATGGAAACGTTGTTTTATATGCAAGTGTTTTATGCAATATTTCAATTTTGAGCATAAGTTAAATTAAAATCTTTGGATGGAAACACAGCTAATTGAATTAACGAGCTGAACTTGAGAACCAGATCAGTACATAAACACGTCTGAGGTAGAATTCAAGAATCAAACTGACTCTTCTTTTTTCAACCAGGGTCACTTCGACCCATTTCGTCTTGTAAGAAAAAGACCTGCATAAAAACATAATTTTCTTTAATACAGAAGATAGGTATGAAACGACATCCAAGCGAGAAAAGGACTCACATGGACCTATTACTTTAACTATGAGCTGGATCAGTACCTATTTTGTTTGAGTTGGAGTGCTCCACATTAGCTGGACAGTTTTTCCCTTTGCGAGTCTTTCCCCCTACTTTAGGGGCTGGGCTTGATCCATCTTTCAGCACAGTTTTTTCCACTCCAGGCAATGCATCTTTCTTCTGATGAAGTACAATATAATGTGTTGATCAAAAATGACTTTCAATAATACACACAGATTTGTAATTCAGATTAATGGCTATTAAGGCAAAGCAAAAATTTCACAGGAAAATCTACCTGTCTATAAGCCCATCACTAGTTCATAGTGGTAATGCCATCATCTCTCACCAAGGGCTTTCAGTAGTCAACATTCGAAGTGGATCAAAACCTTTCATCAAAGTTGTCCTAAAATCAAAAACAAAACCTATTCTTGTCTTAGGACAACTCTGATGAAAGGTTTTGATCCACTTCGAATGTTGACTTCTGTAGACTCACGCAGCTCATTTGCACAGCCGAATGCACGTCACTAGGCTACTCCCACAATAATCGCATGTGAACTATTTTAATTTCCCTCTACAATTTCCCCCAAAAATGTTCCATTGTGTAGCTGAATTGTGTAAGACAAAACAGTCTGGTTCAAACAAAGTAGAAACACAAGACTTAAGTATCATATTTACATTAAACTAGTATGATTCAATTTGCTACCATGACCACATACCTGATTACATGGATCAACCACTAACAGGAATTACATTGGAAACTCAGAACCAGAACAACTCCACAAGCACTTAAATAGAATATATTAAACTCTTGTAATTAACAAAAGACAAGCTTTAAAAAAAAAAAAATCATTTTCAATCAAGCAATGTCTTGGTGATTCTTAAGAGCAAACTGACTGACTGTAGAATGAGATTCTATCAATACAGGCTAACTTACTGAATAGTCTGTTAAAGCAAAGGTGGCTGAATTGTGGGCCTGTTTTGAGGATCATGAGCGGAAAAGTAAATGCATATTGTAATAAGTCTAATTCACTACATTCTAATGTAGACACACTATGTTGTGACAGCAAAAATGTAAAGAAAAAAAGTTGATTTTAATCATTCGTATTTTACATTTTTCTGTCACACCATAAAACACATCGATACGTCAACTACACACACACACATGTATATATGTATAAAAATATATAGTAGTGCTGTAAATTATTATTTGTGATTAATCACATCCAAAATAAAAATCTTTGTTTACATAATATATGCGTGTTTACTGTGCATATTTATTATGTATATATAAATACAAACATGTGCATGTATATATTTAAAAAAATATGTTGGATTTTATATTTATGTATGATATAAAATATAGTATACGTATTCTTCAAAATTCATACCATGAGTGTGTGTATTTATGTATACATAAATATACGCAGTACACATGCATATATAGACAAAAACCTTTATGCGATTAATCACTTGGCAGCACTACTATATATAAACACACACACACACACACAGTATTTTATATATATATATATATATATATATATATATATATAATACGAATAATATGAATCTGTTTACCATTTGCACATTCTATCAAGTACCAAACAGAAAATAACCAAATTAAATAAATCTTTCAAGCATTCCATTGACTAAATTGTTCAAACATTATAACATAGTTTTAAACCTTTTTTTCCTGCAAATATTACTATATTGTCATACATTTCATTGTGACATCAACATCACTCATGCTGTAATACCAGATTTTGGTCATACTACCACCCTTAGACTTAATAAACAAAAATGTTTTAAATGTAATCAGTCATGGTTTGTACTATTAATGCCGATGTATTACAAAGACCATAGTAAAGATGAACCACTAAATGTTAAACAAAGCTTACCTTTTTATGGGAGGGGCCCTGCTTGGTTGATAGACTGTCTTTATCTTTTTGCTTCTTAGTTACAGTCTTTTTTTGCACTTCAGAAGGTGTCTTCTCCTTGGCAGGCTTTTTCAGGTTTTTCTGTTTGGTGGTGGATACTTTTCCTTTGGAAGGTATCTCCTCTTTGGCTCCATTCATTTTTGCCTCTCCGTCTGCTTCTGTGGTCTGGCTCTGAAGGAGAGATATGGCTATTCCTTCTACCTTCACATGAGAAGAAAGCTTCCTCTCTGATGCCTTCTCCTCTTTTGCTGTCTCATCCTCTACCTGTTGAGCCAATTTCCTTTCCTTCCATTCTCCTTTAACATTGGGAGCACTCCTTTTACTAGGGGTAGATTTTATTTTTTGTCTACCATCGGATGCTTGGTTTTCTGTCTGTTTTGCCTGTTTCTCCCGTCCCTTATCTTTGGGCACAGGAACAGTTGTGATCTCCGGTCTGCTTAGAGCTGCTATGGCGTCCGTTTGTGGAGAGGTTCTGTCTGACTTGATGACCTGTCCTTCCATGGCCCTAAATGGGGGAGAACCAGCGGTAAGGGTCTGCTGCAACGTGGACTCCTGACACCTGTTCTGCACGCTAGCTACATCAGGCCACTTGGATCCCACAGTAGACAGATTACAGTAGTTCTCACCAGTAAGCGCACTGGTCTCAAGGGTTTTCTGTTTCACTATTGACTCCAGGTTAGACAGGGGGGATTTGGCCTTCTCCCACTTTTCATCCTCTACTTTAGTTGGGCTTAAGTGAGAGTTATGGAACAGAGCTCTCTCACAACTGAGGGTGCTCTTTGTCTTTGGGGCTTGAGTCAGACTTGGTCTCTTCTGCAGGGATGTTCCTTGGGAAAGAACACAAGGTGGCTGCCACAAGGATTTAACTGGAGGTGTAAACAGAGTGCCTCCCTTTCCACCAACAGATTTCTGGTGGGGCTGTGAATTTGCTGTAGCACATAATTGGGTGGATAAAAAACCTTGTTGAGTACCCGTCGAGAGCTTTCCACCTTTATTATGCTGGGCACCTTTAACAGCAAATGGTGCCTTCCTCTCCCTACAGACCGGCTGCTCTCCTTGGTCAATAATGGAGATGGTTTCCTGTTTGGCAAATGTCTGAAGATCTTCAACAAAAGCAGCACTTTTTCCATCTTTGCTACGTAAAGTAGATGCTAGAATGGGACTTGCCACTCCTACATATGTACCAGGGAGATTATTCAAGGAACCAGGAGATGAGCTTTTGGCCCAGGATGCGTTGGGTTCTAAAGCATGATGATTGGTTAGTTTTGAAGATGATTTCTGAGTTGCACCATTTCTTTGGGTGTCATATGTACTGGATGATCCAAAGGAAGCAGAATGAACCTTTTTTGGACCAGCAACATTTTTCTGATGAGACTGATGTTCTGTGGCCCCCAATAGGCTGTTCTGAGCATCTTTAATGTTTTTCGGTCGCTTGGACTTTGCAGACAGATCAAGGGGCACGTCCCTTGACTCAACAGGGCAGGAAACATTGTGCTCCTCCGGAGTGGACAGAGTTTTTGGTTTCAGATACGCCAACGAGGTTTTTTCAGTACCCCTGTACGTCGAACCTTTTTCTACAAGACTAAGCAGCCGACTTTGAGTGGTGATATTCGCCAGAGCCGGGCTGCAGCAGATGGCAGCAGTGGGAGAGATAGTGTAACGGGTTGGTGGAGCTGAGCCCTGCGTGGCTTGCTGTACTGGAAGGGCTAGAGCTGGGGCTGCTACAGAAGACATTGTGGCTTTATGCTCAGCTCCACCTTGAAAGCCCTTGGACAAAGAGTCACACCTGACTTTAGATCCTGAAGACTGAGGCTTCTTCTCAGCACCAGGTCCTCTCCCCACAGAAAAGTGATAAGGGTATGTTTTCAGCATAGGCGTAGCACTCGAACAAGAGCTTTGTGCTGTACAGTCCTTTTGAAACTGGCTAGCAGTGGCTTCTCTCAATGCTGCAATCTGACCTAACCCTGGTGGCAATGTGATCTTACAGAGAGGAGAAGAAAAATTAGAAGGGGGAAGGAAAGCAACAGGCTGGCCAGGTTTAAACAGTGTAGAGCACTGGAACCCCAAAGGAACGCTTATCACAGGCTGGGTTGGTGCTGGTGTGTTAGTCTTCTTGTTTAGGTTTATACTAGAGTGAACAGAGTTCAAAGAATCCTCTGCAGTGACCTTTTTACCACAAGGCCACTGGTGGGTGGAGTAGATGCCAGCACCGTCAATCTTGCTTTTGGAAACTTCAGTCCGATCAGGCAACGGTGTGCTCATGGGATCAGTGCCGAACACATTGCTGTGAGGTTGGGAGGGGGGAACTGGGGGACAATGATTTGAATTGCTGGCTTCTGAGCAGACGTCGGGCGTTTTGCAGTCTGTGGTTGCCCTCAGCTTGTTCTGCTGACTTTGAGGTATGTCACCTCTAAGTTCAAGAGGCAGTGTCTGCTGTGGATTCCCCACCATGCTCTCAGATACCTGGGTAGCGGCACTGCTCTCTCTGCTCACCGTCCCTCCATCCCCTACATTCATTGGTGAGGGATCCACCTGATCAGAAAAACAGGGAGTTAAGTTTGACTTTGGGCAAAAGCTAAAAAGATCAAGAAAGAGTTAGAGGGGGGACTAGAACAATGAATGTTACCTGCATAGGCGTTTTCTCAACACATTACTCAGTGTGTGTGGACTTTATATGGGATTTTCCTCTGGGCAGTGTACAGATCTGTAGTAGAAATAGATAATGGTCAACTTAAAAATTGAAACTTAAAACTTAAAAAAAACTTTAAAAAAAAAACTCAAACCGTAAAAGATTGGAAGATTATAATTTTGAATATTCAAAGAACAGTTTATACCATGATGTATAAGCCATTATGTTGAATTTTCATAGTTTGCACTTGTGTTGTTGTGCAGTTCAGTCAAGGTCAACTCAATACCTCATCAACTGAATCAAATGTACAATATAGATTGCTGTCTACCTTACACGCTGCAAAGACACCTGGCATTTTTACAACTGATAATCCTTATTAGTAGTGCAGAACTACTTGTATCATGCACAAGAGCTTTGTAAATTATTTTGAGTGATATGAAATATCTCTAGTCACCACGTTAGGATTTTCAAAAATCCTTCCCATTGGTCAGAAAAACTCAAAATGACAAGAATTAACAATCTCAACAAAAGACAGCATGGATGAGTTTCAATTAAGATCGATAAGAACATTTTCATGTTTTATGTCTCTATCCTTGTAATCTGACAAAATTGACACTCTAACCATGAGACCAAACATCACTTCTCTTGCTAAAGTCAGTGATATGAGACAGGCTGGAAACTTCCTGTGAGTAACAGAGGTTTCCTTATTCAAGATGTCACAATTTCCTTCAGACCAAAGCTCAAGTAGGAATACACTTACAGTGTTCAGATTTAAATAACAGATTTTAAATTAATACATTGATCTCATGCTCTTTATTTCAGCGATTTACATTTTTAATTATATGTTTGCAAAAGCATGCTGTCATCTTCTGCTGAAGGAGACTAAAATGTCCAAATGCTGAGTTTAACCTGTGACTCTCTCTGAGTTCGAAAGTCAATTTCAAGTACGCAAGCGAGTGCCTACACACACACACACAAAAAACCTAACAAAAACCTCAGCTTCCCCAGCTGAAGGGACAGTTTTCACTGCAACATCCTCTGAACCCAAACTGCACGTCACTATGGGATTGTCAAAGTTTGCATAATCTAATCTACCCTTATTAAAGAAGCAGAGCACCCAGTACTGATCAGATCCCTAAACCTCACAAAGCGCAAAGGAGGGGAATGGTCGAGTGCATGAGAGGCCACAAATGCCAAAGGTTGAGAATAGAGGATGCAAGGTCATGCAAAAGTTGATGCTGTTTTTTACTGCCTCATTACTCAGTGGGACAAACCGCAGTAGATCAAGACAACATCAACAGAAGAGGAAAAAACAGAGCAACCATTAATGTGATGCTGGGTCCAAGCATCACATTTACACGCTTTACTTTTTACTGACATTAGATAAAGGCAAAGCATCTAATGTCCACAGTCACAGAGTGTGCATTACTAAAATGTTTGCTTATAATGAGGAGGTCAAGCTGAGATTTAATCTAATTCCAGTAGCGCTGTGTGCCGGGCCTTGCAAAACTCCTACCAGAGACCAACAGATCAAATAAATATACAGGGTTTCCACACTTTTTGACAAATTAATTTCCATGACCTTTACAGTCACGCTGAATAAGGATTTAAATAAAGATGGTTGTAGATTTCCATTTCTATGTCAGATAATAGCTTTTCAAATTAATAGATTGATAATGATTTTTGCACAATGACTGTGATTCTGGTTTTACTATAGGAAATGTGACATTCAATTTTAAACTCACTGTCCATATGACTTTCCCCGATTTTAATGACTTTCCCATACAGCCGGAAACATCTATTACTATTCCTTGGCGTTTTCTGAATTTTCATGTTTTTCAACTTTCAACCCTAAATACAAAATCAAACCCAATCATCTGAATTCAAATTGAAGTTGCACATGTCTCTCGAGGTTATGTTCTTAATTTTGAAAGAATGGCATGATTAAGAAGAGCAGATATTACTTTAGAAAACCCAACTGCATACATTCCCATCACAATTAACCCAATCTAATTACCGAAGCCTCAAACGCAAACAACATAAACATCGTCAACTGTGGTTTCGCATCAGAATGCAGGTGAGCGCAGCACCTCCACGTTGTCGATACAGGTGACAGCTGTCTTAAATACGAACTGCTCATCTTTCTGACTTCAAATGAGATTCAACTGATGTCGATGCACTTCAAGCACCCGTCTAACATAACCGAGCCGTATAGGCCTTTAGCGAAAGTCTGATGATTGGAAAGTTTATGATGTGTTATACCCGTGATTATAGCTGCTGCTAAAGATAGAGCCGATCATTTTAGTGCAGACATTTTTCATCTTCAGGCATCTCAATTATTGAAAACGCAGGATCAGTGGGAGTGGGAGCCCGTGTTTTTCTTCAGCCCTCGTTCTTTTGAACGGGGTTAGCGGCGCAATGATAAACGGAGACGAGGAAATAAGCATCGTCTCTCTCCTCTTGTAGACAGGAGCTCAGCACACTCGCGGTCTCCAGGTCAGTCTGCCGGAGCTCCGCAGCCCGGAGCTCATAAATACACAAAGGAGGAGGATGCAGAAAAGCAGTCGATGACCAGTCGATGTCACGTATCCACAGCAAGCTTAATATCATCCTAAAAACAGAGCAAAATGTTTGTTTCTTCGACCAACCCACTCGCTCGTTGCTAAAAAACCGTATCACACAATACGAGAGACTCTCAGGTGACACGAAACGCCTGCCGAAATGGGAGTCAGTGATAAATATTGCCGATGTTCACCCACAAAAACAACAAAATGTAGGTCCCGCGATCGGGGATTAGCCGAAACAGACGTTTTCCTTCGCAGAAACAACCGAAAGCCTACACGGTCCGTGCGGCTAAGTAACCGACGCGTTAACCGAATCCCGTCAAAACTATGAAGTGACCGTTGGTTTTTCCGCGGAGCGCGAGGCGAGCTATGACGTCTGAATTTAGAACTCGAGACAAAATACACGGCCGGAGAAATGTCACGCGCGCGTTTAGGTTGGATGATATCTCGCTCGCGGAGAAACACGTACTTTGGCTGTCCCTCTCTCCACACGCTGCCCTCGAGGAGTGTTTGGAAACTAATAGGGGTCGCCGAGTTTCCCCGTACGCTCCTTATTATTATCGTCACTTGCGCTGCGTGACACGCGGGGAGAGCGTTATTTTGCACGGAGCAAGGTGTACGAAACTGAAGGAGCGATTTTTCAGATCCCTGCGCAGCGAAGTCTCCCCTCTCTAACAACTCGGTCTGCGTTACTCTGCCACCGTACGACACGAAATGTTTCCATAGCGGAGCAGCTCCAACAATCCCAGTGTTATGACATGCCACAGCCCCGGAACCGACTCCTTCGTCTGTGCAACCCCGAATAATTCCAAAAGGCAATTAGCGAAGCCAAATAACGATGTCAGATTGTACAAACGTGCACCAACCCGTTTGACCGACATTTGGAAGATGTTCGCGCATCAAGATAACGGCTTTAATCCGGTCTCCCGTTCTTGTCGCTCGCAGTTCACTAATCTCGACGATTTTCGGTTCTGAAAGTCCGGGGGGGGTTCGTACCGTATCTCTCTGTCTCTGGTCTGGTGGGAGAGAGAGAGGGGCAGATGGAGCCGAGCTCGTTTGGGAGTTGTAGTGCTCCGACATCCACGCCCTGACCGCGTTCGCCCTGAGAAGGGAGGAGCGAGGACTGCAGGTCCCAGCATGCACCGCGAGAATCCAGCCGCTCAAGGGGAAAGGGGATCGCAACGGTGCGCTAAACTGCAAACCCTACCCGAGTAACAAAGTGAAAATACACCCTCTATCCCAATTAAACCGTCGCTTTCGGAGGCAGCACGCGAGGGTCGCCGAGTAGCACGTGCGTGTTTGTATTATCTCGCTTTCAAATGTGCACACGTGGGCCGGCACAAAAAGAGTTGAGACAAACATCGCAGCGGAATTACTAAAAACCCTGCTCGATCTCGAACTGTTTCGATAGAGCCACGAGACTGATGTCCACTACAGGACGGCCGGGGATCGATCGTCAGTAGTGGATGCACATGGAGGTCCACTCACTGATGGGTCGAAATGTTTATATTTCCAGCCTAAATTAAACAGATTCTCGATATGAAAAGCCCCGACCTCTTTGTTAAAACATGATGCGTAACAAAAGAAGATCTGTAACACACGAATTATTGTTTAAATCTAAACAATGTCATATAGCCAAATCTGTTTTAGCTGAAACATGTTTTTGGGATCCTCAGGTGGATATACCTTTTTTAACTTCTCAAAAATCCCACCATTGACCTTCAACTTTTATATATATATATATATATATATGTTTAAGGTGACAGCTAGCATCAGCTGTTGCAGAATATCTCTGGAGCTTCAACAGTGTTGGATTGTTACTAGGTTACTTCTCAGGTGATGTTGAGCACATCTTATTTATTATTTTCCCTGAAACATCTGTGAATCCATTATCCATCCAGTATCTTAGCAGTTTCCCTCGTTTGAAGGCTGCGTCTCGTATTATAAGAACAAAGAGTGAAACGTTTTGTTTGATTATTGCACAGAAAAAAAAGACCAGACACAATACTAGAACCTCTCTGACATATCATAGAAATTAGTGCATTGGATTTGGTTGAGCTCATTAAAATGGCCT
The DNA here is from genome assembly GCA_032359435.1 of Enteromius unitaeniatus. Classification (NCBI taxonomy): domain Eukaryota; kingdom Metazoa; phylum Chordata; class Actinopteri; order Cypriniformes; family Cyprinidae; genus Enteromius; species Enteromius unitaeniatus. The sequence goes on from JAUMHI010000012.1 coordinate 2,600,257, forward strand.
GGCTTTCACTGCATTTCTGACATTCGAATAGGATGAATTCAGGATTTATTCATAATTATCATGCTAATAAATCATGCTCCGAGAACACTGATTTGAAAGGTTTTCCCTTTTAAGCAAAAGCACAGGCTCTGTAAGGGTATAATGATAACTAAATAATACAAACAGCATTCCCCTGTGGATCTATAAAGTCTGCTCTTTTTCAAAATTAGGTCAATTTAAGAGAATTTTTTGCCTGTCGTGGTTATCTCAAAATAATCAGTCACTTTTTCAGCAGCCATGCACAAACAATCCGGGGTTATATTCCTTGTATCAAGACAAGACAATGGGCATGACAGCTAAATCAGGTCCATCAGCTGTCCAGTAGCCATTCGCTGGTTTCTTTGATCTTGGATTTAACAAGCAACCCTTAGTTTTCAGCCTCAGACACGGTGCATTGTAAGAGACACGGTGTGATTCAACCTGTCAGCCAAACGCTCTTTATTAGTCTTTTTTCTGCTTTATTTATACTGCTTATTCACAAAATACCAAAAAAAAAAAACACACCAACATCATGCAAACCTGCAAAACCGGAAATAGGACTATATTCAACAATTTGATTTTATATTCCACCAAACAAAACAATAACATATTTCCAATGTATTGAAGCTTCTTTCAGAGCACCACAGTCAAATGATGAAACTGACTTACAATATTCATCACTTGTGGTCCAACTTTTTTTTTCTCTCTCTCAATTTAAGCCTGGTCTTGTCTGTATATCACAATGAGCATAATGTTTAGAAACCAATGCATCTCCAGACAAAATCATAGTCCCAGTCCCTGTCTCAGTCATTTTTCTTTAGATGAAGACTTACAGAGCAGCATAAGATTACACATTGACTCGCAAAGTTACCTCAAGCTGCCATTTGAATGCATTTGGCACCGGAGATTCCCCAGACCATGACATTATGATTGAATGACTGCGTATGTAATACAGCCTATAATCCGGTGAAGTTCTGTTCAATTAGAGGACGCTCAAACGTTGGACGATTAGCATAAGAATAAATAGACCTTTATTCCGAAAACGCAGAGAATGACACTACATTATCAGCAGACAATAATGTAAAATCACACAAATTTCCCGCATTGCTCCTCCTGAAACATGTGAATTTTTACATTTTGAGCCGATGACCTATTTTTGTCATAACTGCTCCGATGCAAACTGACCCCATAGACTGCGCTGAGAGCATCACGTCTTCTTAAGGCTCTAACCCTGATGTTGTCGTAAAAATACAGGGTATTAATTGTGACTGGAACCTATGAGAAGGCAATTATATCAGACAGGCGCAGTCACTGCAACGAGGACTAATTGCATTATTAAAAGCTAAAATATAGTAAACAAGACGAACGTGCGACACATGCACCATATCTAACTTAACTATCTATCTATCTTAAATACACAGACTCATGGGCTCGACATTAATGCTTCATTAACACCAGACAAGTAACCCCTGTTACCAAAAAAATAACAATGCAAACACCAAAACTCAAGCAGTACTCTGATTTGATCACATTTAGTGTCAAATAGTTGATATATTAGATAATAACGTCACATGTACAGCCAGTGTTGCGCTGCTGAGGCGAGGCTGAGAAATCAACACGCCAAGACATTCAGCACACTGAGGTAAAAAATCTGAATTTAATGTTGTCAATGTGTAATATACAATTAGGTAGGCAAAGTTTTCACTATAACAATAGTTTAATAGTTCTATAAGCAGTTCAAAAGGCTAGTGCAATATTATTTTGTCAAATGTAGGAGGAAAAACAGCGCATCTCGCATCAAGCAGTCGATTCATTGCTGAATGATTCAGTGTTACTGTATATACGAATCGGTTTAGTTAAAGTTGCATTAGCCCGTTCATAAACATCTAATGAATCTGCCGTATAAACGAATCATTTAAATGAATCTGAACTCAATGACTCACTTATTAAACGCTCGCTACTGCCACCTACTGGCGTTTTCATTTACTTCAAGTATAATTTCCGCGATCATTGTTTGTTTAAAAGGTTTTTTTTTTTTAAAAGAAGAATCTCAAAATATAATTTAGTGCCGTTTTACTTTTCAGGGTAAATTATTTAATTTGATAACTAAGGCTATAGATAATAACAATCACATTATAATAATTGAATTTATAGATCAAATGTAAGAATTTGAAATGAAAGTATTAAGAAGATTAGTAGGAAAATGTCTGATATAAAAGTTAAGGTTAATGCTTCAGATTAAGTCTAATATTCGCAAAACAATATAAAATATAGTACTGTGCAAAAGTCTTAGGCCACTTGTATTTTCAGCAACAAAAAAAGGTTTTAAGTCGGTTATTTCTATCTTTTGCGGTAGCGTGACGGTTGGAAATATCAGTTAGACATTATTTTTGTCATTAATTGTAATAATGCAGTGTCTGACAACAGCCAGTGCTCCACACAGAGATCTGATCTGATCATCATCCAGTCTGTCTGGAGTCGCGTGAAGTAACAGAACAAACTGAGACAGACCCAATCCAGAAGAACTGTGCCAACGTCTCCAAGATGAAGAAAAAATCCTACATGCAAGCCCATAACAATATAATAAATTATTTTAAAAGTGTCTTAAATAGCTAAAAATCATGATTTCTTCTTGTCCACATTAGTCAGTGTAGCCCATTTTTCCATCATGTACCAATGTTCAATCAAAATATTTTATAGTAGGCTACTTTTCTTCTGGCAACATGTTATTATTATTTATTAAAGCCCTAAATAGTTTTTCTTAGAAAAATGTGTGTCCCCAAATCTCGTGTCACCTCTGTTACCAAACCATATTTTGCCTTTAAATTGGTGGAATTATCTCTCCGAATTGTGGAAGTTACAGGAAACGATGTCACTTTCTCTCAGTGATAATATCCGAAGCTCTGAAAAGTATCTGTGCTCTCTCCGAGAAAATATTTAATCTAAAAACTTACACCAAGATTTATTTTCAAAACGTCAACACTGTTACCACAGTATCAGAAGGAACACAGAACGTATTTCTGATCTCACACCGGATTATTTAAAACTCTTTTAATATAAAAATACACTTTTTGGAAAAAATAAAATAAAAATGTCAATTCTGTTATACTACCGTCACCACTGTAAGTCTAGCTAGGTAACAGAGTTGAGGGGGGCAGATGGGGACACCAAATTATAGAATGAGTCATATATATGTGAATATAAAGCCCCACATAACAAATGCCATGAATGGAAGCTGATCATTACCGCGTTAACGTTAAGGCCCATTCAGACACTGAAAAGTTTTACTTGATTGGTCTCCATTTCCAGCCACCATTAGCTGCTCTAAGCAGGCCTGAGGTGACTGCAAACCAGCCTCATCGCTCGGGCAACATTTACAACTTTTAATTAAAAAGAACTTGCACGGGAAATGACAACAGAAAGCCAGTGCAACAGTGCAAACTGGGGAGTCTGACCGGTAAATGCTTCACTGCATGACTGAGGAAATTGCGCAAGGGTGGGAGAGAGCACATGAAGTGGGCAGGTTGAGGGGATGCAAAAGATCTCCAAACTTATTGCAAACGCGTTTCCGCGCGATGCATCACTTTTCGTAGGCCTTAACGCACACATTGACATCGGCTGTTGTGATCGCGGGCGGTCAGATTAGGACACAACATTATCCATATATTTTCAAATGTTGCCGCATGTTGTCTTTGCACTGTATTCATCCATCCAACCGTTTCGGATAGTAAGATCCCGTCACGATAGTATGTTAGGACTTTGATGCACTCATGTACAAGTGCAAAGTTTAGAGAGTTGACTGTCGCCCTCCATTGCGTTGTGCAATGCCCCCTTTAATGCCCCCTCGCTCGCCAGTATAGCGCCTTTGTTATTAATCGCATGGAATCGCGCCGCCTTACCTTAACGGCCCCAAACTGTTTTCCTATGTCTCTGAACTTGACGTATTCGTCCAAATGCATGGGGAAGTGCCTGTGCCTGTTGTTTTCGTTACGGTCCGGTAGTATGATTCTGTGGAGGATTTAACACTGTGAATTTTGGGTTTCTCCCCGCGATCTTCCCTCATCGCCGCAGCAGCTGGAGAGGAAAAATCGCGCACGCTGGGTCCTAAAGCCGGCTGCTTTCCCACAGGTGACCAGTTACGAGCTACGAGTCCTGTCTGCTCGGGGCTTCTGCATGCAGGTAAACACACTTAGCTGTAAGGTTGGGCAACGTCACATGTAACCAATATATATATATATTTTATATGTAAATCATATTTTATATGATTTTTTTAATATGTAATCCCTTTGGTTGTATTTGTTCCTCACTCTTTTCTGAACACGAAATACACATGTGAGGAACTGCACTTTGGTTCCAGATGCAATGCATTATGGACTGGACCAGGAGGCCCCAGCTAAGCTAGATAAAACTGATGAAATAAATAAAAAAAGAAAGAAATCTGAACCAGAACACTTTATAGTTTTATTCTTTTTGCGTGGTACAATGCTGCAATGTTTTGTTGCAATGTTATATATACATGATGTGTTTATCTCGTAAATGCAGCTTTATTTGTCTTGTAATGTTCAATCATTTGGACATGACATCTCATATCTACAACAAGAGGGAGCTCACAAGAAATTCTTTTTTTTAATGGAACTGTACTGCTACAATAAAGAGGTTCTTGTACTGATGCAAACAGCAGCAGCAATTAAATAGTGCAGTTATTTATTTATAACTAGTAATGGCATGGTTCTATGGGAAAAAAAGCAATTAGCGACTAATTGTAAATTTTTGTGCGTGTGCATTTGAGACAGCACTGTCTTAGCTTTTTGGTTATGCTATAAAATCAGAGAGAAGAGTCTTAAGCGGAGTGAAACCAAAGGAGGATACTCTGCACATTACACGGGCCTGTGGTAGCAGGGTAATTGCTTATCTTTCAGAAACTGAGAGGCGTTAAAGAATTCAAACACTAGGGGTGTAAATTAAAACAATTGCCCTGATTGAGTGACTGTCTTTTTGCAGTTTTTTACTGTTTCTTCTCTCTGGCGTATACCAGGCTTTTTTAATATTTATGCAGGAGCCCCAATGCTTCATTAAATTACATTCAATATTTAGTTTTTTACAATAATCTGGACAAATAAAAAAAAAGTTTGGTTACATCTCTAATCAAACTCTTCAAACATAAACCTGGGTTTGACACAGAGCAGCCAAAATATCAAAAGTCACGAGAACGCTTAAGGTAAAATGAGAAACAGTGATGAGATTTTAATTAAAAAGTGCATCAAGCTTTATGCACCCATTCTGCCTGAAGCAATTTAATGAAGATAATATATTGAGCTGTTTGCATATTAACCCCACAACGTCTTTGAAACATTTAGCAGAAAATATCTGAGGTTTGATGACAACTGATGTTTTCATTTAAGGATTCATCTTGATAGATAGATAGATAGATAGACAGACAGACAGACAGACAGGTAGGTAGGTAGGTAGATAGATAGATAGATAGA
>JAUMHI010000012.1:2605860-2622743 GCA_032359435.1 Enteromius unitaeniatus
CTTGATAGATAGATAGATAGATAGACAGACAGACAGACAGACAGGTAGGTAGGTAGGTAGATAGATAGATAGATAGATAGACAGACAGACAGACAGACAGACAGACAGGTAGGTAGGTAGATAGATAGATAGATAGATAGATAGATAGATAGATAGATAGATAGGTCAGCACATGCTTAACGTGTGTTTTATTAGCCTATTTAATTTAACATACCCTTTAAATCTATTTTATACTCATTTAAATGGGCGGATTAAGCGTTTTATACGCAACAAACAAAATGTTATTAAGTAAGAGATGCAATATTTACAATTTCATGCATTTTATACAACAAAGTTGTCTTCTTCTTTGCTCAGACTCGGGATGGTTCCCACAGACGCATGTTTGAACTGAGATTGACCGCAAGTGAAATGATAAGAAAACAGGGCCAACCTCAACAACACGTCCAAACAAAGGCTCTTATGATTCACTTATGATGCACGAACCAGGCGAAGCCAGCGCAGTCACAGTGTGGTGGTTTATTCACGTCTGCTTCACGAACCAAGGCCAGCCGCGGATAGGTGTAGAGCGCTGACTAGCCAATAGGAGCGAATGGAGGCGGGGCGAATAAAGAGACACGAAATTATAGGTCCGAATCACGCCTCTGACACAAATACAACACAATGAAGCTGCGTTCGCTTTTCGTCTAGAAAGGCCACACTTTAAGTACGATTAACATGTACCAAGCGAACTTTGTGCACATTGATAAAAAAATATATTTGAATAATTGTTCTTGTGTAGGTTTTACTAAATGTGCAACGATCCCTATCTATCCCCTGTTAAAAAAAACAAAACAATGAACGCCATGACATCAACGCGTGGTCAGAAATATATTGCACCCGGAGTGTTAAGCAGTACCACAGAAAACGAATGGGAAAAGTTAAGGGAAGTTAAGCTGAACTATTTAGTGGAACCGAGCGTTTTTTCCTCTACAGTTGTAGAGTTGTTGGTCGTTTCAATGACGGCGTGGCTCCTTTCCTCTTGAACTGGTTTCATTTAACCATGAATGCGTTCTGTGTACTATGAATATAGCTATATAGGAACTCTAACTACTATAAATGAATCATATTTGTATGATGTGGTAGAAAATGAGGCGAATTGCAACGCCATTAACTAATCTGTAAATAAAATCATTTGGTTAATGATGGTGACAAGCAACATACTTGCGAACAGTCGAATAAATCTAGAGTTTGTGCGACCCCTGCTGTTAACTTTAACGAGGACAACTGCTTGACTGCTGTTTCAACAAATTCTGTCACCAAAGTAGACTTTAGCAGACTTCAGTGCTATAACTATCGGTCATATTGTACTACAATGCCAAGATCATGTTTGTAACCTGGGAAAGCACAAACTAGGTATTTGATGCACTGTAACACTGTTCGGATTAAAGCATCCAACAAAACCTATATTTGTTTTTGTTTTTTTTCAAAAGAGCAGAGACAAAACTACTAATATGTATTTTAAAGTAATATTGTGTATATTTAATGTACTAACATGTAGACTACCATTTAGGGATAAATAAGATACAGATGTATCTTTTTATCTTATTTTTAAGACTTAAAAAAAATGTTATCAGTTAAGTATTTTTCTAAAATGATAGGCCAGTATGCTAGAATGTGCATTTATTTAGGCTAAAGGGTAAATGAAGCTTTTTTTTTATGTGCCATGAGAATTTCTAGACAAATCAAAAGGCTACTAACTAAATGTTTCTGGAAATATTGGACAGAATATGTTTAGTTCAAGACCTCTTTTATCCCAATGCAATTAACTGCACTGCTTAACATGATTTATATCACTTTTGGAAAGATGTTGCTGTAATCCACCTTTGTAAACATAACAGCTATTTTGTGATAAATCTGTTCATACAGTATCACATTTACACTCTCCACAATGATGAGCAACATATTTGCTGAACAATAAAGGATTTTCTGCTTTTCATTTGTGGTTTATACACAAGAAAGGGAATGAAATTGTCAGATTCACAGAAAACTGATAAATATAGCTTGTCATGTCTTTGCATTTTCTTGTTTTAATGCCAGGATTGGAGCTGTCCAAGGTTCTGAAGGAACATATTATACGATTTACAGTGCTAGTAAATAACAAACAAAACAATTAATATGTTCTTGATTAATATATCTATAATAAGATTCAAATATATTAACAAAAAAAAAATATATATATATATGGTATATCCTGCTGTGCTAGTACCAAGTGGACTAAAACAACAAAAGACTGACAGCTCAGTATGATGTTACTCAGATGCTAAAATCAATTTACAGTCAAAATTAATGTAGTGAGATTATTGTTTTTTTTTAATTAACAATTTATATTTTATAACAGAACGTTCTGATTCAGTGTTAGATTAATTCAATGCCAAATCTCATTAGATGTTTGCAAGGAAAACCTCACCTATAAAAATAATAAGTGTACATTTAATTCAAAACCAATTTTCCTCATTACCTTGCCCAAAAAACTTTTTTTTTTAAAGAAGTGTTCATGCTGTCATTTACATTTAGTGAAACTGAGTTGAGACCAGAGGCTGTCAGACTGCAAGAAGGTACAGAAGTACTGTTAAAGCATGATAAAGCAAGTTTGACTCATGCACGTATTCCAAGTCTCCTGAAGCTTTGAATTGAAAATCACTGTGTTTTGTAATCTGTATTAGGATATTTAGGATATTAATTCCAAATAAAATATTATTAATCAAAATAAATTATCAAAAGCAGCAAAATCAAGATACAGTGCAACATGGAGAAAAATCTTGGACTTTACTTAATTGAAGTACATTTTATACATTTTACAATTAATATTTGTATTTTATTTGTATATATATATATATATATATATATACATATTTGTAATACATACTATTCTAAAAAAAAGTTTTACAGACAATGAAAAAGGCAAAATGAAACAAAAAGTAAAATAGTGCCATACAGCCCCCTAGTGAGCGTGTTAAGGGCGACAGGGTCGAGAAACATTTCTCTTGAGATATTTAGGTTGATGATTAGGTCAGGCCCCTGCATGCACTGCCAGCTCTCAACGTGCACGGGAAATGATCTCAACGTACTGCCACAATGAGTAACTAGATTAAAAAGTTTGTTGAGACAAACTTTAAACTGGCTTGAGAAAGCCGGAGCAAAAAGTTTGAAAAAGTCTGAAAAGTTTAAAATAGTTTAAGTAAAAAAAGTTAAAACAGATAGATAGATAGATGGTGTAGCTATGTGGTTGCTAAGGTACCTGGGGCTGTTGCTATACAGTTGCTAAGGTACTTGGGGTGGTTGCTAAGGTGATGCTAGGCGGTTGCTATGGTAACCAGGGTGGCTGCTAAGGTGTTGCTAGGTGGTTTCTATTTCATGGTTGCTAAGATGTTACTAGCATTTCGTTAGCATGATTAGAAAGTTACCAACATGTTGCTAGCCTGTTTTTAGCATGATTAGCAGGTTTTCTCAAGCCAACCTAACGATTCTCACTCTTCAGAGATATTCACTCTTTAGAAGTGCACCCAGAGGATATGTGGTATCAGGAAAACTGCTCTATTTGTTTCATTTCTTAAAAATGTAACATTACATTAACACGTTAACATAAACTTTTATTTGTAAACCTCTTACTGCAAAATGTATTAAATAGAACCTTAGAGTCCTGAATATTGGAAAAATGTAGGTCATTTCTTGACTCTTCTAGAGTATTATTGTAAGAAATAAGACAAATTGTGGATTACAATTCATGTTAACCTTGGTTAAAGTCCAACCAGGAAGTACATTGATAATATTATATATCATATTAATAAACAAATGTGAGCGTAGTATTTTATTTGAATTATTTATGCATGTATTGCATTATTTATCGCCTAATCATATTATAATTATTATTATTACAGTTCCATTTTAATTTTTATTCACTGTGCATTTTTAAGCCTCCTTTGGTTTGGTTTCTTTTTTTATTGTGTGTTGTTGTGCACTGAATAATGCTCAAATATTTCAGAAAGCAAGATGCTTCAGCAGTTTAAACGCGATGTAAATGTGTTTCTCGCACTCTTATTTTGAAATAGCAACGCACCGGTCGTGCAGCGCCATCTTTATGTTTATTACACGGTCTCTGGCTTCTCGTGGGTCTGTGCTGTTCATTTATCGTGTTAGCTGTAATTTCATCATTGAATATATGGCGAGTTCAGCACTTGCAGCGGCAGCGGCAGCGGCCAGAGACCCGGCCGTGGACCGCTCGTTACGCTCGGTTTTCGGTAAGTTATGTATAAACAGACTTGGTTAGTTTGTTTCTGCTATTCAGTTTCATTAGCTGCTGAGCTAACCCTCACTCAACTACAGTTAGTAACAACTAAAACTCTGGAATAAGGTTGTGTAACACCTTATTTCGCGGTATATATTTTCTAGACTTCTAGAAATCGTATTATTTGCACATTTTATATATATATGTTCACGTATAAAACCAATAGGTGTAAAAAAAAAAACTACAGCAGATGTGGATGGACTGATGTAGTGGGGTGACGTTAAGTAATAAAAAAAAGTTGCATATCACCAATAAAACAACGTGATGCTTGAGTAAACCAGTTTGCAGCATTTAAAATTTTTTCCTTATTGTTTGTGTTTTGGTAACAGTGGGAAACATCCCATATGAGGCCACTGAGGAGCAGCTGAAAGACATCTTCTCAGAGGTTGGACTTGTCGTCAGTTTTAGGTGAGTTATACACAATAATGCTTGAATCGGCATGCTTTGGTCACTTTAGAGGAAACCTGGTGTTCATCAAGAAAACACTTCTTGCAGGTTGGTGTATGACAGAGAAACGGGTAAACCAAAGGGATATGGCTTTTGTGAGTACCAGGATCAGGAGACGGCGCTCAGTGCCATGCGTAACCTGAATGGCAGAGAGTTCAGCGGCAGAGCCCTCCGAGTCGATAACGCAGCTAGTGAGAAAAATAAAGAGGAGCTCAAAAGTAAGTTTGAGTTTTGAAGCGGAATATTCCATCTGATTTTGATTTCTAAATCTTGTGTTCTAGGAATGGCCCTTTTTAACCCGCATGCTTGTTTCCACAGGTTTGGGGACTGGAGCTCCAATTATTGAGTCCCCTTATGGAGACGGCTGCACAACAGAGGAAGCCCCAGAGTCTATCAGCAGGGCAGTAGCCAGCCTGCCTCCTGAGCAGATGTTTGAGCTAATGAAGCAGATGAAGGTGAGTAAAGGAATCTGGCCTGGGAAATTTAAGACTGAATATTCAGATCAAGAGGGTCCAAAATACATTGTTTGCACAAAAATGTACCGTGTACCTATGCACACTAAAAAAAAAAAAAGTTTGTTCCTCTATTGATAGTCTATTTATTCAAAACTTTAAAGTTGGAAAAATGTTTGAAGAAGACAAACACTGTATAGTTTAATAGTTATATGCACATAAAACCTTAAATTACATATTTTCATTATAAAAAGCAATTAATTTTAATTAAAGGAAATGGATGTGTGAAATGAGATGAGGGGAGTAGCTGATGGCAGAATTTCCATTTTTGGGCTTTTTATTGCTTTAATTGCTAGTAACCTGATTGTTTCGAACGATTAGATTTGAGAAAATTCAGTTTGAAACATACTTTTGGTAATTATTTTTTGTAATTTTAACTACAAGTTTTAATTAGGCTACAATAACTCCACCCTAAACATACCTTTGTCATACCTTGCCAAATTGATATAATAAAGAGAACGATAGAAATACCATAATTAACCGGTTGATTTGGAGTTTCTGTTTCTGTTCAGAACGATTAAGATTGATTTTGTTTTCGTTTTTGTTCCTGTTCAATGTCATTTGTTTTCATTTTCGGTCCTTAAACCAGTTCAGAGCCCTGATTTGAGGTTATGAATCTTAAAAATGTGGTTGTTAGATTTCTTGTCCTGTTCTTGTTTGTACAGCTATGTGTGCAGAACAGTCCCCAAGAAGCCAGGAACATGCTCCTGCAGAATCCTCAGCTCGCTTATGCCCTGCTCCAGGCTCAGGTGGTCATGAGGATTGTGGACCCTGAAATCGCTCTGGTAAGATCATGGTGTGCCTCTGAAGTAACACACTAGAGCAGTGGTTTTCAAACCTGTCCTACGAGCACCCCTTCTTTTGTTATTCTTTGTGTGGGATTTTGAGCCAGATAAAGAGAAAAATCGGCTGTTATTCTCATAGAAAATGCTCCACCGTCCAGCTGTGGTCCCACCCATAAACCCAAGTCCTCAGCCTGGAGCGGTCCCAGCACCTAACCAGCCCCTCCCTCAGCCCAACGTGCCTGTCTCTCAACCTCAGCCAATGGTCAGTATTACATGTTTTATGTTGTGAAATATTAAAAGGATTTTTAAAAATGTGTATATATATATATTTAAGATGTCATTTATTCATGTGAATTTCATCAGCATCATTACTCCAGTCTTCAGTGTCACTTTAGAAATCATTCTGATATGAAGATTTGCTGCTCAACTAACATTTCCTATGAATTCACTACTAAATGAGTATTAAGTTATTAAAAGAAATATTGACCTTAAGGGTTTGATTTATAGGTTGTTTTAGTCTTTTGAGCTTTAAAAACACTGTTTTATGTCTGGACAGTCAAGCAGTAATCTTCTGTTGATCTTCTGACTCACAGCCAGGTATGCATGTGAACGGAGCCCCACAGATGATGCAGCCTCCACAGATGGGAGGGGGAGTACCCGGACCAATGCCAGGACAGGGACCCATGGGACCAGCTGGTAAGCTTGGTTGTCCTAGGATTACTTTGGTGCTTATGCATATGTGCATGTAGTTATAGCAGTTTACCTCTGGTCTCTCCTTTTAAAGGTGGGATGCAACCTCAGATTGGGATCCCTCCAGGAGGCCCAGTGCCCATGGATAGAGGACCAGGTATTCATCTCAGAATTCTTTGTGCATGATTATCCACTTGATATTGCTGTGACTGTGTTTATTTTATCATATGCATTTGTTTTCCATTATACGCTTTTTCAGCTCATTTTTATGCATTTGCGTAATTCTTAGAAGTAGTGGAGTTATTTTATATAATTTAGGACTTTCTCAGGCATTGCGAGCAAATTATAATGTGGCTGTATGATTTCTGTCCACAAGTGAGCAGTATTGGCCAGCAAGTCTGCTGCACTGTTATGTAGTGATTTTAATTTTCAATCGCATCTCATTTCACATTTGGTTTAGTCAGTGGTGTTGTGCCAAGACACCCAACCATGAACATTTAGATGGCGTAATTATATATAAACTATAACATTTTTGTGTGTGCGCACTAATGATAAAGATTGTTGGTCAGTAACTTTTTTTTGTTTGTTTGTTTTAAATTTGTTACTCACCTTAAATTGAGCTATTAATAATAATAAGCTATTTGGTGAGCAACAAGTTTGCATTTTTTAATCATATTTGAAGAATCCTGTAATGAAAGGTGTTGTTGTAAAAGTTCACAATATTACTGTTTTTACTGTAATTTTCAGAGACTTGCCAACCACAAACATTTATATGCATATATATATATATATATATATATATATATATACTTTTAGTTTATATATAGTTTTATATATTGTTACATTTGCATTATAACGGACACTTTGATTCCTAGATATTTGTTTCTGCATTAGCCAATTAAAAACCTATATCGACCACTACTCTAACCCATGTCCATTAACATCAGTACAAGCATCCCTGGGTAATATCAGTAAGTGCTACCATGCGCTGTCTCAGTTCTTTTTCCTGTTCTCTTCACTTAATGCTGACCCAGGAAACCTTCAGGACTCTCCTGTGGGAGCAGCTGTGCAGGCTGCTATCGAGCGGCCTCAAGGTATCATGGGCGTAACTGTAGTCTGCTCAGAACAGATCTGTCAATAGTCCTACCTGCTCATTGTTTTACCCCTACATGCACCTTTTGCAGTGTTGTACTTATCTCTGTCTATCCTTATGCATCACACGTGAACCATTTGACAGCAGTACATGGAACATCCATCTTGTCAAAGAGAGAGTGTGCAAAACACAGACGTGTAGAGAGAAGTGAAACTATTCAAGCAGTTGACCCCAAAAACATTGTAGAAGTCACTGATTAGAAATCGCTGATTGGAATGGTGTTGGAACATGGGTGTGTTCTGCTGTATTGTCACTAAAACAAAAGTACTTGAGGAGTAAAGACAACACACTGTAAACATTTTTAACTTTTTATTGTAACGTTTCCAAAACCCTGAACAATGAAGTGTTGTTGCCTAATGGAACGTGCTAATGTAGCAGAATAGAGCCGAGTGTTGATGACTTTCACTTCATAAAGATGTTGAAATCCTCTTTGTTATCAATGTCACTGTGACGGGTGAAACAATATCCTTTTGTTTGTGAAGTGGAACCTTTTTGTTTCCTTCAGTCTAACTTCCTTGACACTTCAGGAATTGTCTTGGTCTATCACAACGCTTTCATACCTGTGAAACGTGCTTGACAGTACACCCTCATTATTCATGTTCTTCGATTGAAAAATGAAATGTTTGTATAATGCACTTTGACTCTAGTTTCTTTGATCATTGATAGTCAGCTCTTTTTAGTCTTGTCAAATTGACAAAGCATGCATATTTTTCAAAATCAGTTTTCATGTAAATCGTCTCTCTTTTTGCAGTGCCGATTGTAGACCCACGTGCACCAATGCGAGGGGCCCCTCAAGGCCCTCCAGGGATCCCACCAAGAGGCCTGCTTGGTGACGGTCCGAATGACCCCCGAGGTGGATCATTGGTCAACGTTACTGGAGAGATGGTGGAGCCAGGGTAATGCAGTTTGTTCAAGTTACATTTAGATGGTCACAGCTGATCGTCTACAAATATTCACAATAGTCTCATTAGTATTGTCAGAAAGCTCACAGTGACTAATCATTTCCTTTATGCAATTGGGGTTTTACCTTGTAAAGTCTGATATATGAAATGATAGTCAAAATGAAAAATTAAATGAGAAAATAAATACTTGAAGTCAAAATGTCAATAGAACTTTTTTTTTTTAATAATTGAAGAATGAAGAATGAATTTTCATTAGCTGTTATTCCAGGTTTTCTGTGTCACATGACTCTTCATAAATCATGATTTAGTGGTCAGGAAACATTTCTTCTTAAACGGTATTGCACATCAGGCTTATTTTATTTATTTATTTATTGATCACCATTGAATTGTTTTCTTATTTAGTTAACAACAAAAGCCTTTTATTTTTTGTTATCCGCTTACAGACATGGTTACATCGGAGGCCCTCCACAGCATCAGGGGCCACCCATGCATATGGCACCCCCAGACATGCGTGGCCCTCATGATATGAGAGGAGGACCCATGATGGGAGAACCTAGAGGTCCTATGATGGAGCAGCGTGGTCCACCCATGGAGGCAAGAGGTACTTAAAAGATCTGATTTCACTTTACTTGATGCGGCTTTGATATCTGTGTGGACTGTTTTCACCGACCTACAAAGTTTGTTTTCTTCTGAGAGTAGTGTCCTGTTTACTGCAATAGAAGTTTAAATAAGTACAATGATGTCTGAGAAACCCATAAATGTTAAAATGGTCCAATACTGGTTTTCTGAAGTAACACTTTGTTTGAAGGATTCTCTTACAGATTTAAAACATTTGTCTTCCTCAAGGTCGTGATCCAAGAGCTGTTGATGCTCGGGGACCAATATCTGGCCAGAGAGGTCCTGTGACTGGGGGAATGCAGGGTCCCCCCCCCCACGGCATGGGACAAAGTGCACCTCCAGCAGCAAGACCGGTAAGATTTTCAGACACCTGTCATTTTGCTTTTTCAGCTTTTCAAACCTTTTCAATGTCTAGAACCCCCAAATTTGATCATCCCATTATAAAGGGACCATGTTTCTGACATATAAAAACAAAAGCAGCGGAACCTGTGTTTAAAAAAAAAATACAAAATTAGAAAGCTAAATTAAAATGCTGTCTTTAGTGCACTAATATAATATAATTAGATATAATTTTCAGTTCAATTTCAATTTATTTGTATGGGACATTTGACAAATACTGTTCTGAAGCCACTTTACAGAAAAGAATAAAAATAAAGGCAATTTTATTTATAATTTTTATTTGATTTTGCCACCACCAGTACTCTTTTGCTGCTTAAAAAGCATTTATGGAAGGGAAAATGTTTTGCTGCTCAAAATGTCTAAATTCTTAGATTAATTTTTATTCAAATGTATTTTATTTTAATTATATTGATTAAATTTATCTGTAACGTTGTCAATATCTTTATTTTTGATTAAAATTATACTTTTAAAGTTTTCTATGAAAAGAATGAGTGATTTAAATACTTTTTTTTTTTTTTTCTCAGACTACATGCGTCATGTCGTTTAGTTTTCCACAGACCCCCTCTTGCAGCCACGTTTAAACAGCCCTATGTTAGCAAACACTATGTAACTTGCAGTATTTATCCCATTTGTCTTTTAACAGGGTCCTACATCAGACGTGTCATCACAAGACCACGAGAAAGTGAGATTTGTACTTCCCTTTCTTTACACTTCTGGATGATGGGGTCATCCTTATGTTTTCACTGAAACGAAAACTTCCAATTAATTTCCTAAATGTTTACTAAAAAGTAATTGTAACCATATAATATTGTTAAAGGACATTTCAGATGGGTTTCAGTGACCAGATTTTCCAGAATTACTAGTCAGCTTGTTGACTTGCAGTAAATGCTGACAGTTATTACACTTCAGTTTTCATCTTTAATGATGTAACATTGTTTCTGACTCATAGATAATAATCTATATGCTGTGTTTCCACATTCCCAGGCTGCCTTGATTATGCAGGTCCTGCAGCTGACCCCAGAACAGATTGCCATGCTGCCGCCAGAACAGAGACAGAGTATCCTAATACTGAAGGAGCAGATTCAAAAGACAGCAGGTGCACCCTGAAGACTCATCGCATGACGTGAGTTCTTTTTCTTGTGTAATTATGATAATTACAGGCTCTGTGACAAAGCAGAACATGGGTTTTCTAAGGTAACAGGGATTCATTTGGGTTAGTGCAAGTCTTAATATCTGACTCTACAACTTTTTTTTCCAGGAACATTCAGACAACCCTTCCCTGTCTGCTTTTGTATTGGTCTCCAGAACATCCACATATGTAACTTTGTTGTTGTTGTTTTTGTTTATAGTGGTTATTTTCTTATTTCAAGTGAGATCAGTTGTATAAAAACAGTAGTGGTTCTCAATTTACTGCTCATGAAAAAAAATAAACTGGGTTTTTAAATGAACAGCTGGATTTTTTTTTTTTTCAATGCAGAAATTAATTCCTGCCTTCATAATTTATTTATAAATACAGTTTAGAAAAGACATGATATATAATGTACAGTATTAACTATTTATATCTTGGATGATAAAGCTGGTTTGATTGTTGAAAGGTTGCATAACTAGTGACTAACCATATGTGACATGGTTTAAAGAAGCAAATCTTTTCACCTTTTACAAGGAGGTGAAACTCCAAATTGCTTTTCAGTAACTTGCCCTACTAATTCTAGAGCTATGCACTTGTTTACACAAGGAGACGCTTACAAAAACACAATACATTCTGGCATGCGTCTGGTTTCCTTGATTCTTAGTGATTCATTTATCACCAGGAACTTGAAAAGACAAAGCAAAAAAAAAAAAGTGGACTTTTGACTCAGACACGGAATTAGTCCCTTCCAGCAATTAGTTCACTTTCCAGGATGTTATGCAGAATCATTTAAATGGAAAGATCTGAGAATTGGCAAATCATGCTGAAGTGTGCAATGCCTAGTGCACAGATCCTTCCAGAGAAAACAGGTGAAAAATTTCCTCAGAAGTTCTCTTTGTTGAAGTAAAACTTGGTTTTCCGTGGATCCACGTCAGAGTATTTCACACATTTCTTCTCCAAGTCCTTCGCTAAGGCTTGTGGGCCACACAGGAAAGTTCCAACCACAGACCTATGAATGTTTAAAGTTTAGTGTTGGGCTATTTTTGAGTCGTGGGAATCAATAAGATACGAAAAGGTTTTTGAAACTTACGATGGGTTCTCTTGCCTAACTTGTTCAAATTCTCGATCCCAGTTCGGACGGCCATAATGTGTCTTTTGTTTCAGACCGGTGATGATATCTGTATCTTTATCGAAATGCACCATTGCATGGTTTACCTGTAAATGCAAAATTAGATGTTCTGTGATTATTTAATTACTTGCATTTCTGATTAGGTCAATCTGCTTTTCAGATCACAGTGGGTTTACTGCACGTACATGACTCTGGTCCCATCCGGTGAGGTAGAGTTTATACGTGAGGAAGTTCCTCATTCCTCGTTCCTCCATTTCCCTCTCAAGAACCTGTAGGAGATCTGCAAACCACTCAAAGGCGTATGTCTCTCTACACAGCCAATAGAAGTAAATCTAAATGGAAATAAATCGGTAATTAATAGGAAACTAAGTTTCAAGGAATTCTGGACTTTGTTATCTAGGGCATGAAGGCGACCTTTGTAATATCAAAGTGGCAAAACACAACAAAAGTGATTGTGCTCAACCTTTGGACCCAACTTCCTTATTTTTGTCCAACATGAGCTTACCCTCTTTGTTTGTAGTTTGGGGTCAGAGTCCTTAAACTTGTACCAGATAGACTTTAGGATAGATGCAAATGGGGTCACTCCAATCCCAGCACCCACCAACATGCTGACCTCATAATCAAATACATCCTCACTCGCAGTTCCAAACGGGCCATCCACGGCCATCCTGAAGCAGAAAATAAAAATGTTCTTGATATTTTACTGCTCCAGTGTGTCATTTTCCATATTTTAAAATATATTTTCAATAAATTTAAATCCAGAACTGCAGCTTAAAAATGCATGAATATTTAATGCTTTCATTTGCACCTATGGTTCCATTATGAACCTTTAAAAATCCACAGAGTGGAATGTTCTTCAAAATATGAAAATGTTATTCTAAGAACATACTCTTTTAAAAGGGGTTGCAGCAATTTAATAAAATAAATATTTTGGGTTCCCAAAAGAACTTATGTGTACAGTACTTGGAGTTAATTTTTTCTTAGTTTGAAGAACATTTTAATAATAATGAACCTTTAGTGGAATCAAAAGATTGCATAAATGTAAAAGGTTCTTCATGGAACCATAAATGATAATAAAAATGCATTTTGCTGAAACCCAAATAGTTCTTCTTTGGAATTGGTGTGAAAATCACTTTTTGGAGCCTTTGTTTTAAGAGAATAAGCAAAGGTACATACTTAGGTCCTTGCCCACCCTCTGGTAGGTTTTCGACCATCTTGATAAGCTTTTCAGTCCAGTCTCCAACTGATCGGATGTGAACACTAAAGAAGTCCTCTTCCGGGGCTGATGTCATGGTAAATGGATGCCACTCAAGCTGAGAGATGGCTGGACAATTGAGGAACACATACTGACCGACTTCCATCTTGAATCCAGGCTTCACTAACTGTAGCTCTAACACCTTGGATGGGCGGATTACAATCTAAAATGCAAGAATGGAAACCATTTGTCATTACAGAACAACTGTACTGGGGTTCAGATAAACCATATAGTCTGTGAAGACTCACCTTCCTATAACTGACAGGCTGCATGTAGCGAATGAAACGAAGCAGTCGCTCACACAGATAAATTATCATTGGTCCAATTACCCACATCCAGGTCTGCAACAGAGGATTCAGTAATGAAATCAGTAAGCACTTAAATAAATCTACCACTGGCTTGTGGAACTGTAGATGTGACAACTTTTACCTTAGGAAATCCTCCTGCAAACTGCGGAATTGGACATTCAGGAATTTCCCCCCAGTTTTCTGGCTGATCTTCGCAGAAGGAATTATTGTGAGGGGGATCTGTCTCTTGCTGACTTCGCACAATGCGTCTGGACAGAATCCAAAAAGCATGTTTTAACTACCCTTCATTACTACAAATCATTTTAAAATTGGGCTTACCCAGTTAATAGATCTTACCCTGCACCGTGGAAAACTAAGCCAGCAAAGAAAATGATGAAAAGGTGATGCGTGTACCAAAAGACCTCAAAATAACTTCTGCGAATGACTTCCATTGATGACGTGATCATGAGGATGAGGGCAAGAGTTATGACGACTCCTGTGAGACCCGCAATAGTGGTGAATACAAGAAGCGTTGGAGTCTGAAGGAAAGAAAATTAAAGCAGGCGTATGATACCACATCAACAATACAGTGTGCTTTTCAACATTTCCAAAAAATGCTTTCAGTTTTAATATACAGCTCTGGAAAAAAATAAGAGACCACTGCAGAAAAATCAAGTCTCTTTTGGGTTTTATTCTTAAAACTGTTAATCTCACCAATACTAAACAATGCACGTTTGTTTCATTTTTTGTGAACTGCCGTCTTTGAAATATTAAGGATAGAAGCAACTTGATGCTCACTGAATCCTTGTGCCAGTAAAGCTAGGATTGAGGTTTTTTTATTGATTTAAAATCTTTCTATTCACTGTTTTGGCATGTTTAGTGTTTATTTTTACATTTCTAATTACTTCTAGCATTTTTTGCCATCCAACTGGTGACACTGCAACAGGATAGTATTGATTACAGCAGTGCTTTTTATACTTTTCCCATTCAATACAATAGGATTCAGGTGCTCACTAAATAAGAACCTCAATAAACAGAATGAAGTATGTTTGTGTAGAAATTTAACAAAGACTGGCATGAAATGCTAGTCATACTCAGAGATATACTGATTTAGGAGAAAATTGCAGTGGTCCAAAAAAATTTCATTTATTCCTGTGATGCAAAGCTACATTTCCAACATACTGATTTATTATAGTTGAAAACGGTTAATATTTTTGCAGAAATGTAATACTGTTTGCAGGACTCATTTAAGAATAGAACAGCATTTATCCAAAATACAAATCTTGTGTAACATTATACACATCTTTAATGTCTCATGATCGAATGAACGTACTAATGTGAGTAACAATACTCACTGATCTCAGAATGTTGAATGGTAGTGAATGTAAAATCAACATTATAGGAAAATGTAAAAATAAAAGCCATTAAATGTATAGCGACTCACCGTAGAATTGGAGCGAATGGGATTTAGGAAAGTGGTATTTAATTCAGGGGAGTCATCAAACATGGACAGGTTACCAGCGAGAGGCCCATATCGACCTTGGAAACTGTTTGTGTACCACTCCGCATTCAGCAAATGAGCAACAGTGTGAACGGCTGCATTAAAGAAAGATTTCATATGGTCAAAATCATATACCACCTCGACAAAAAAAATAAAACAACTTAAAGCAATTCTTTTTTACTTGCAAATATATTCTATAACTCAGGGGTCAATCCAGGAATGTCTTGAAGGTTCTGTATGATTTATATATATTCATGCAGAGTGCCTTCACACCCATTCTTTTTTATCTTTTTCTTTCCGAATTATGCTTTCTGGATCTAACAGAATCAAAACTTAGTCAATGTTTATCCAGATTTGCCTAAGAAGAATAACACTAACTGTAATGCTTGGGTTATCAGAGATAAAATACAAACAGCGAATGAGTAAGTGTGCTTAAGTATCCTATTGCATCACGGCATGCCAGCGTGATTGTCCACAATGTGAGCCCTTTCCTGTAAAACTTTCCATATAATCAGAGCAAGTCTAACCTACTTAGATACCCTCAACAACTTCCTGTTACTTACTCCAAGATAAAATGTGCTTTACCTGTCATCAGGGCAATCATATAAGCGACCAACTTGTGAAAAGTCAGATTTTTGTCCAGCTGTTTCCTCATTGTCCGGCCACAGCACTGAAACACGGACAGGAGAGCAAATATTTACAACGGTTCACACACACTCTCCCAGACAAAGAGGTGCAAGTGTGCAACAACTCACTATAAAGGATCCACGGAGCAGAGACAGCAGATTTCGACACACTGGCAACAGTATCAGCATGCAGTTGAAGTTGAGTACAGCAGCTGGAGCTCTGGCCCAAGCTAATGCAGACTGAAAGAAACAATATTACACTTTCACTACTTTAACCCTGCTTGTTTTTACTACATGAAAACGATGAAACATCTCCTTCCTTGGTGTCCTTTTTTGACTAAAACAGTGCTTTGTAAAAAACATATTTTGTATGCCATAACATACCCCTAAAAGTTCACGGGTGTACTCAAATTGTTCTCCCTGATCATAGTATAAGTAGGATTGGACAAACAGAATGATGTTGATGGCCATCCATACCACCTACAAATACAGAAACACATCAATGTAACGTAATATGCGAACTTTTAAGGTTATATGAATGAACGTAAATAGTCAGTAAAATAATGTCTCTTACCAAGATGAGGGCGCTGAGCCCATGATTAATAATCCAGTTGCCCATCTCTACTCTCTAGCGCTGCATGAAGTGAATGAACTCCTCGAAGATGAGCGCTGTATTTCTCACCTGTCCTGTTCGTGACCCGCCCTCTGCTGTCATCATCATCGACCAGGAAATGGGCTGGAAATATCATTTTGTTTGTGTGAAGAAATTCCCGAGAGGAAATTACTCTGACGAGTTAACGAGGCCGTGAAAAGACGGTGTTTGTATGTTTGACGGGAAACTATCACATGAACGATGGGCTTGGCCGTTTCGACGGTTATAAATTGTCAACTAGACCTAGTTTTCCTAGTTTAAGTAAAATTGAGCTACTAAGCCATTATGCTGTTTGACAGTCATTGAAAGTTAACGACACACACAAAAATTGGATCGTATAAAATATATTATTTATTTAGGCCTATATTAATAATATTTATTTAGCACATATGTATAACAGAGAAAAAAAAAAAAAAAAAAAAAAAAAAATAAATAAAAATAAAAAAAAAAAAAATTAAAACACCAAAAAAAGCC
>JAUMHI010000012.1:2635549-2671679 GCA_032359435.1 Enteromius unitaeniatus
AATAATATACAATACTTTGCTCATCTTGTATATCTTAATGATTTTTTAAAAGATGATTATCGGTTCAACAACATTTAATCATTTCTGATTCAGTGATTGTGTTTGTACGCTCAGTTGTTCATGAGAAAACAGCTTCAGCCTGCCATCTCTCCAAATCTACATATTACTTTTGTAGAGTCATGGACATATTATTTCCCTGTTGCATTTATTCTCACAATTGCAACTTTGCACTTGTACCTCTATTTACAATTCAGGAAAATGGCTCCAAAGGGGCCAGGGGCCTCATGTTGCCATAAAACACCCTTGTAAAAACTCACATTGCTAACAGCCACTGCCTATGGCGGCCACATAGTAAAACACTAACAATAGCGATCTGAAGCACCTGCGTATTCGATTTCTTTTTTCCTAATCTCATTTTAGAATGTCAGTTGAATATCTTCACTACTTGACAGAGACATACAGTAGTGCTGCTGCTTTGCAGTCCCACCCCCACAGACTCACTGTCCCAAACTGAACTGAGATACAGTTGCAAAGCTGTCAAATGCCCAGTGAATCATAGGATAATGCAGTGATTAGTAAAATACATGAGCTTGTGGAATTCTTGGATCTTAGATAATGTGGTATGTGCAGTTGTCCAGCCTGTGATTCATGGAATCGGCCGCAAGGATAGGCAACACGGTCACTGAGCTGTTTCCATTTGTGTCATGGCCAGCTGACAAGGGGCTGTGCCTGCGCTCAAGGCTCCACATGAGTGTAGTCAGCAGATGAAGTAAGCGCCTGCCAGTAATTACTTAATCAGATAAGACCGCATAGAAGCAAAGAGGATGTTGCTTTTGTTTTGTTTTGGCAGTTGCCTTACGTCCGGTTTTAAGTGTTAGAAACAACTTTTAGTAATTTGATCTTTCAGAGAATCACTTGAATTGAAAAATGTGGTCGCATGAGTTTCTGAGTGAAACCTGTTTCGTCACCAAATTTGTTTTTACTGTAGATCCTGAAATGACTGAAGAGAAAAACAAATGTCTGCAACTCATCAGAGCCTCCCAGTGACGCTATCATATGTAAACACTGTCTATTCAACTGCAAATCTAAAATTCTTGGAAAATGAAAAGTACCTGGTAAAACAGGAAGTGATAAGAGCAGATCATCTTTTCTAACACATATTTGTTTAGTCAAATGCAGTAGATTTAGATAAAGGTTGAGATTACAGTCTATTATATGCACAGGAAAGACAGTCATGGTAAGGTCAGTGAAGTTTAGTCTGAGACTTGTTAGCCTACGCAGTGATGCTGTTAAAATTAATTTCCACTGCACTAACTTTAAAACTGTTCATGTTATAAATACATATATATAATATATAGTTGTCAAGTTAGTTGATTTAATTAAAAATGACAATTGGTTTGATATTTTATGTAAACAAATACATTTACATAATGCTTTTTGAAAAGTAATGTAAAAAAAAAAATCAGGCTAAAAGCCAATTCACACAAATACGAATAACTATTAACTAGTGCTGTCAAACGATTAATTGTGTCCAAATTAAAAGTTTTTGTTTACATTATATATATATATATATATATATATATATATATATTTATATTTATGCGTGTGTGTGTTTATTATGTATCTATAAATACACACACATACAGTATATATTTTGAAAATATTGAAATGTATATACATTTTTATATATGTTCTTATATTTTTAATTATATATAAATATATTTAATATACAAACATAGCATATTTTTACTACATATAAATGCATATGTTTGTTTATATATATATATATATATACATAGTAAATATGCACAGTAAACACACAACAAATACGTTTCTTTTGGATGTGATTAATCATGTTTAAAAGTAACATAACTATAACAACATTTATATTAGTGTCCACTCCAACTCACAACATGACTGTTAATTAGAAGCAAGCAATGTTGTTTAGTTGTCTCTTGCCTTCTCTAAAAACTCTAAATTGGCTGTGAATATTTTTATCATTAATTTTTTATCAAAAGTGGAGATGGCCTACCCTATTGTGACATATACAGCATCTTAAACAGGGAAAGAAATGTAGGACGGAAGTTGATTTTGTCCATCGGGATTTAATTGGATCATTGTTGTCTGCTAATTGCTGTGATCTCGTATGAGTGACAGGTTGAATTATTGGCCAGATACACACGTCATCAGAGAAGAGATGTTAAAAACAGAAGTGGAAGTTAAGGTTTTGGTTTAAAGATTATGGGATTACATAAAAAGAAAAAGTGTGCATGAATAAATAATTTTAAATATTTGCATTTTAATGTTGATTTTACCGTGCGATAGTCTTCTGAAGATGGAGATTTCAGAAGCACATACAAGTGAGCCTGCGTCACTTGGATTATTTGTCTGCTAGAGGCATGTAAACAGCAGGATGACGTCACACAATAATATGCATTAGACTGAGTACTAGTTAAGATATCTAATTTCCCTCAAAGCAGATTTCTATGGGCTTTTCATATAACTAAAATCAAAGTATTTGTTAGGATGTTTACGTATATTTAGCTTATGCCAGGTGTCTACATTTAGCCCAGTTAAACCATGCAGAATGGCAGCTGTCACCTATCTCCTATATTATTGGTTGTAAGGACCTGATGGCGTTCCTTCTAAGCTCCTCCCACATGAGGTGACAGGATTAGAGGAATAAGTAGAGCCTGATTAGTTTTTAGCAGACTTGTGCAAAATGTTTTTGGAGAGACAAACAAAAACGCATGGAGTCTGACATACTACTGTGAGTAAGATTTTTCTTTAATTGACTATACATGAACTCTATTTATGTGATAGTGCTGCATTATGTCTGTATACTCATAAATGCTGTTTATGATCATGTGTGATTCTGCAGAGGAGTACAGTGAATATTACAGTGGTCTCCAAACACTCTGAAATAAAGTTTGTTTGGTCTTATAATCAGTTTACAATCTGTATTTATAATACACATTTATCACATGTCGGCGTCTTGTATCTGTAGTCAGATATGCAGGTTAGAACATAACGTTGTACCCTCTTTAATTATATCTAAGTCAGTTGGGAAGTTTTGTTATGTAGACATATCTTTAAACTTATTTTACATTTACAGATATGCTGGGCTACAGCAGTGCATGCTGTTTGGATAAAGAGGTCAGGTGTTCAAAACAAGAACAGTGTAATTGACTCAGACTACTCTTTAAAGGCTTACAAGACTGAACAGATGTACAGGGATAGCACAAGCACTAAAGTTGCAACCGTCCTATAACTCAGACACTTGTAATTAGACTACTATGTATGTGTCTGCACCGGAAGCTAGTTATTTTCCTATGGAAGGGCTTATTCCGCTATTTGGTTTAGAGACAAAGTATAATCAGCTCTTTAACAGTGGTTTGTTCTCTTAAAGCCATAAAATAAGGCTAAATGCTGGAAAATGTTGGCTTATGCTGATTCTTACGTTTTTTTGTTTATTCACCTTTACTTTGTTTGGGTATAAGGTGAAGCATGTCTAAAAAGATAAATGTTACGAAAAAAGGTACAGCTATTTGTAAGTAATTATTCAACGACTAATTTTAAATAACAATTAAAAAATATGTATGTATATATGCTATATAAATACTTGAAATAATATATTTGTTTTAGTTATAAACAAAATACTCAAAAAAAACACTAAAAAAGTGAGGATGAGTCTTTCTCAGAACTAATTCTAGAAGTAATTCTATACTTTATCAGATTTTGTATTTGCTTTTCAAGCATTACTGGAATTAAGGGGATGGTGTGGGTGTCAGAAATTCAAGTAACTAATGCATCCCTAATGCTTAAGGTTAATGCCTGTGTGAGACACAACAGCTGGGGTTTACATGTATTCTAAGGCCATGAATACAAATGATGGAGTATCCCTGTTATCTGCTCTCAGGTATGAGTTAAGGAGGAGATGGTGCTCTCCTTGGTGCTCTCCTCCTCAGGTCAACATGTTCAACCTCATGAGCAATTGCTGCAGCTGGGTCTCCAAACTCCAGCAACCACTGAGGTACCTGTCAGTCAAGCAAATCCTATACAATTCTGTAGGAGTTTTAATAGGGGCCAGCGTATTATCAATAAACCCTACATACGTATAACATAACCTGGTTTGAACATTTTCTAGGAAGATCACGGTTCTAGTGGTTGGTTTGGACAAGGCTGGAAAAACTTCTTGTGTCAGAGGGATGCTGAGAGGTAATTTAGGTCATTTTTCATAAATTCATCAGTGAGAGATTTTCGGACTTGACTGCAATTTGTTAACTTTTAATGTTATGTTCAGTGCCTCCTGGAGATGTAGGTCCCACTCATGGATGTGTCCGCACTGAATTAAGGGTGGAGAACTACTTGGTTAACATACTGGATATGGGAGGGTCTCCAGAGGTTCGGGGGGCCTGGAGAGAGCATTACGGTGAAGCTCATGGGATCATCTTTGTGGTGGATTCCAGTGACAGACAACGAATGAAAGAGGTCAAAGAAGCTTTGGTGGATTTACTGAAGCATCCAAGAGTAGCAGCAAAACCGCTTCTTGTGTAAGATACCGCCATTTACAACTGCTATTATTAAATCATCTTCAAATTTTGCCTGCAATCCAACTTATTCTGGCCATCTCTATCTATATCTCATAACAGGCTGGCAAATAAACAGGACAAAATAAATGCTCTGCTGGGAAATGAACTCATTGAAATTCTCTCTCTAGAGAAGCTGGTCAACCAGAGCCGTTCCCTTTGCCACATTGTGAGTACTGTAAAACAACTGTGACATATTGAAAACATAAGATAAACCTCCAGAGTAAAGGACCTGACAGTGTGCCATATTAAGGTTTATGGCAACATTCTGACCAGTTACCTGTAGCTTTTTTACAGTGTATTTTAAGCAGTTTGTTCTTAATCTACAGGAGCCATGTTCTGCCTCAATGGACCTGCGTCGCTGGTCAGACAGAAAGACTCTGCGAGGTCTCAGGTGGCTACTGCGAGCTGTGTGCCTGGACTACCCTGACCTCTGTGCCCGGGTGATGAGAGACGGGAAGAGACCAGTAGGGCCAGAAGAAAGAGAAAGACGAGGAAAAATAGAGAAGAGCCGGAACAAAGCTAAAGAGGAAAAGTAAGGGATACATTGATGTAGGATAATATGATTTACACTTCCATTCAGCAGTTTGGGATGTGCATGATTTTTAAATGTTTGTTAAAGAAGTCTCTTACCAAGGCTACATTTATTTGATAGAAAATACATTAAAACAGTAATATTATGAAATAGTATCGCACTTTAAATTAACTGTTATTTGATTTAAAATAGAATTCTTGTGATGGCAAAGCTAGTGTAAAACATTTGCTGTAGAAATTACAGTATTACTGGCAGCTGTTTGCCAGTAACTTACTGTAGATTTAAATTTAAGTTATTTACTGGCAACAGTCATTTTTTTTGCGAAGGAATTAGCCTAAACTAAAAGTGAGACATCCATTCAAAAATGTCATTTTACATTTTACAGTACTTTACAGTACTTTATAACAAGTATACTATTACAGTATACTCTTGCAAGAGCAGAAATCTCAAAAGAAGAGTATCTATTTAAAATGAGTAGTTTTGTAACAATGTAAAAGTCTTTACTATCACCTTTCTTATTAACATTTTATTATTCAGTCCTTGAACATTTTCATACATCATATTATCCAGGTTGTCTACATATATGACGATAAGATACATGCAACTCATTTTATTTCTTGCAGGACACGTACAAGCAAAACCGATATCCGTCAAGAACAGCACCACGAAACCGTGAGGAAAAATGGGACCCTACAACCAATAAAAAATATTCTGAATAAGGTTAAACATCTTAAATTAAATATTTTAATTATTTAATTTATTTATGTATTTGTACTGTTATTGAACTGGCTTCACTTATTGATTTACTCTTTGGCATTGTAGGAGAACTCTTTAAAAAAGAAACTAAGCAAAAAGAAGAAAGTGAAGGTTAAAATAAAGGAGAGTCCAAGCAGAGGAGGAAATGAAGACGAGGTAGAGGAGACTGAAGGGAATGAAGCAGAACAGGACCATAACAGCCACAAAGATAAAGCCAGCAGTGCATTACTGCCTCCCAAACGAAGGAAAATGAAACGCAAAGCCAAAGTAAAAGAGGAGAACACGGGTCTACCAGAGTCACCCAACAGCGAGGTCTCCAAACCCTCTAGAGGTATAGAAACTTCAGTCTCATTAAAACAGAAATGCTGCATCCTGTTTCTTTTCATGCATTGAAACTATTTATTCACAGGAAAAGAGGAAAGAACAAGAAAAAAGAAGACAGTTAAAGTAAAACGAAAGAACAAGATAAACACTGAAGAAGTTCCAGCAGTTTATGCACAGCCTGGTGATCTTTCAACTACTTTCGGTAAGGATCAGTGACCTCTATAAGAGATCCATTTTGATCATGGCTGCTCTTGGGGTAAATTTAGGCCTTGTGGGAGAAATTTTTAAAACACAATTGTACATAAACTTTGTATTTATTGGCAATAACTTTGCTGCATTGATATTAAAACAATAAAACAAACCAAAGCATTTGCTTGACACAGACAGCCCTGATCTGTAGGAGACTAATTTAAAGCATTTAATTTGCCTGTTTCCTAATAGACCTTTACCGAAAAGCAATTTTGGCTCTCAAAGCCCGACAGGAACAGGACATGGCTTCTGGATAGTAATGAAAAAGAAGAATGAAAATCTATGAACAAATGGACGACGTGGATGGATGGATAACACGCTAAGCCACTTCTGAACGTCTTTTATCCAAACAGAAGTCTGCTTTCAATACAAACAGAAGTTGCTGTTTTGTAAAGGCTAGATTGTCATCGTCAATACATTTGTAAAAAAACTTTTGAAGCATTTTTCATACAAATATGTTTACTTTGTGTTGTAATTGTATTAAGAGACTATTGAGAAACAATTGCGAAGGAATTAGCCTAAACTAAAAGTGAGACATCCATTCAAAAATGTCTCCTAAAAGATTTTTGTATTATAACATGCATAACCTAAGACAGCACGAATCAGTCTGATAGATAATTAAGTTGATTTCTCAATAAGTATATTGCATTCACTCTGTTTTTCCTGAAAATGCCTACCTTTTTGTGAAGTTGTATTAATTTTTACCTTTTTAAAAATATATAAATCCATTTCTTATACTATACTTTTTTTTGGTGTGTGATGGTTTTGTATGGAGAAAAGTTGCATGATGGGATACCTATTGCTCAAAGTAACTGTCCCTGATGTTTTTTCAAACAAATAAATGAACAAAATCCTTTTTAAAACACTGGGTTATTAATATATTACCAGTTAATAACCACTTTGTAAAACTAGTCGGTCAAGCTGTCGACTAGCTACCTGAAAACAAAAAGAAAGCTTAATTAATAAAAAAAAAAGAAGGCAAAACTCTGTTTCTGACCATCATGAGGTCTCTTTACGAGTTTGCTGAGGCGAGGACCTCTAGTGTTGAGAAAAACCGCTTGCAAGTTGCATTTCAGTTGAAAACCATTGGCTTTACCGCAGCACCCTCTAATGGTCCTCCTAGTACTGAAGCGGAATGACATGCAGCCATATTTGACTGTATTCATCAAGCCCTTCCCCCCTTCAGCATCTTCAGCAGGACAGTAAAGAAAGCTGGAGCGGGACAACGGATGCCAATCGAAAGGAGACTTTACCGAAGATGGCCTCGCCAAGAACCATAACCATTGTCGCCCTTTCCTTTGCACTGGGCCTGTTCTTCGTGTTCATGGGTACAATTAAACTCACGCCAAGATTAAGCAAAGATGCCTATAGTGAAATGGTAAGTGATCGTCGCTTAGCAGCATCCATATAAGCAAAAGAAGCTTGAGCTGGAGGCTTTGTTTTAGTGGGGGGGGGGGGGACTATAAAATGTCCGCTAGTGCTGTTGCTGCCTGCTTAAGCAATTTAATGATCATTCTTTGTATTGGATGTGTCGTTGACTATAAGATAAACTTCAATTAATTCCATCTATAATGTTAGATATAAGAAAGGCATAATAAAAATCCTGATTATGAGTCAAATTATGTAAGACATTTGAACATAATTGGAGCCACTCAACAGCGCATTTTATGTACAGCCGCAACATTGTTTCATTACCGCATAAATAGGTCAATTATGACATCACAATGCGCATCATCTTGATGATAAACAGACGGAACGCTGTCAGATATGACGTGTGAGGATTCTTTTGAGATATGGTTCTAAAACAATCCTTTTAAAGCAGTTCGCGGTAAAGAAATGGCGCCGCTTTCCAGCAAATTCTATCTTCCATCTGCAGGTGCAGCAGATGATGTCGTAGACAACATTTAGATTATATATATATATATATATATGCTGTATCATTTCTGTTATTTGTGCAGTGCGTGTAATACATACTTAACATTTGTACTCCTGTTAAATATTCTTGACACAAATGTAGCGTAAATGTAATGTTTCTGTTCATTTTCCAGAAAAGGGCGTACAAGAGTTATGCAAAGGCTCTTCCAGCATTGAAAAAAATTGGTGTTTCTTCTGTACTTCTACGCAAGATTATTGGTACTCTTGAGGTGGGATGTGGAATTGTCCTGACCCTTGTGCCAGGGAGACCAAAAGACGTAGCCAACTTTATTCTGCTGCTGGTCATGCTAGCGGTGCTTTTCTTCCATCAGCTAGTTGGAGATCCTCTAAAACGCTATGCTCATGCCCTGGTGTTTGGTATTTTGCTGACCTGTCGGCTGCTCATTGCTCGTCAGGGTGAGGACCGGCCCGAGAGAGAGGAGAGACGAGAAGAGCAGATCACTGCCCAGGAAAAGAACAAAGTCAAAGTTTCTTAGCTCCACAGTTTCACAAAGAGCGCCTGGCAGCAGATTTGATTCTCTGGATAGAAGAGAAGGTGCTCGGAAAAAAAGACAGTAGTCTCAAAAGGTGATTTATGTCCCACAGCTACATATCAGCAGCCTGAAAACCAGATCTTACGTTACCTTTACCTCATGTCTCACCTGTATAAAACTTCTTATTTAAAATACAAGTTTTCAATTTGGACAGTCACCATTGTGGCAACTGTTTTGGTTGTGGTTTTGCAACAAAAGATTAAACTACTGTAATTCCCTGCTGTATTTATTATTAGTATTTTGGCCCTGCATTGAAAAACATCCAAAATGCCACTTTTAAGATTATACTGTGACACAGGTTTCTTCAAATGTCAACCATTTTTGTGATGTTTTATTTACTTTTGAACTACTGTCGATGAATAATATATAAAACCGGTTCTGTTTACACTGAGATAGATTTTTTTTTTAAATGCTATACATCATTTGTTAAAATGTTGATGGCAGCTTTTCTGTTGCATTGAAATCTGTTACAGCCGTCAAAAGTGAAAACATAACAGCAAACATTTGTTCCGACACAACTTCTGCATATTATTGTTTTTATAATTTTAGTATTAAACATTTCTTTTATTTTATAGCTTGTCTCTCGAAAAACAGGAAATAAAATAAAAATGGTATAATTGGATTCTTCTTATGATTACTTTCTCCTTTTGAGTCAATGATATGTTTGGATGTATACTGATAATTTGCTGTTTGTAACTAAGAAAAAAATACTTAAACCTTTACCAGAATGCTCAGCTAATTCATGAACTGAATTGCGTGTTCTTAGTTTACACAGAATAGGTCATATTACACTCTTAACAGTGAAGGAAAAAACCTGATGTTTGTGCATGCAGATGCTGACAATAAAACCTCTATGCAGTTAATCATGGAGTTTGGTGACAGTATTAAAAAACACCACTTGTGATTTTTATGTCTTGCTAAACAGAATTGAATATGAATGGAATATGTTACCATCAGCAAATGAGTAAATTAGTCAACCATAATGCTAATACTGTAAATCTTGCA
This sequence comes from Enteromius unitaeniatus, assembly GCA_032359435.1. Classification (NCBI taxonomy): domain Eukaryota; kingdom Metazoa; phylum Chordata; class Actinopteri; order Cypriniformes; family Cyprinidae; genus Enteromius; species Enteromius unitaeniatus. The sequence goes on from JAUMHI010000012.1 coordinate 2,645,476, forward strand.
GAATATATGCAATGTAAACAAAACCAAAAGTATTACATTAAATTATTTTCATTAAAGTATCATCACTACTAATAGTAATACTGCTCCCTTTTTATCTTACTGTTCCTACCATGTAACACCACCCAATCTACTTAAACCCAGTCAACTCAGTATCTTAATGTCTTAAAATCCTGAGGATTTTTTAATTCATTTTCAACCGCTTTGACGTTTCCCACTCCAGTCCAGTAGGTGGCAGATAAGCACATTCTACATTTATTTGCCAAACACTAGAAAATATCACATAAAGTAGAGAAGTAGAAGCATGGCCTAGTAGTCTACAAGTGATACCTTGGAAATAATATATATATATATTTTTCCCCCAAGGTATCACTTGGAATATATATATATATATATATATATATATATATATATATATCTTTATATATAAATACACTTGCTCTACAGCATCTGCATATAATATAAAGGCAAAAATCATCCCTTAAAAAACACGTGGTATTTATTTGAGTGTGAATTCTAATTTACATAGATAAAATAACATTAAAAATAAAAAAAAATAAAATGAATTGTGAAACACAACCGTTAGTTACATCTCTGTTGTAGTAATGCTCTTCCGCTTCGAGTTCGTGGCAGCACAGGAAGTGATGCAGTGCGCATGTCCAAACGGTCGCGGCGGATTTGGCGTTTGGTTTGAACGGGACACTTCAGCGAGAGAGCACATAGTAATATAATGTAGCAAAAAGATGGCCGAATTATCTAACCTTGCGGGGTTAGTGTCCGAACCGTCCGGAGAAATAGACTCCTCCGTCTCCTCTGCGAGCAACAGAAGTTTGCGTTTGGCGGAGAAAGAAAAGAGAAAAGGCGAGGCGGATCCCTTTGGTCTCGCTGTGAAGTATTTGTCTGAGGGTAAGTGCAGTCAAAAACGTTATCGAAACGTATTCAAAAATTAATTAACGCTTACTTTAGTCATTCTGATAACGCCTTAACGCTGAGTCTTTTGTTTATCTGTGTGAGGATGTCGTCATCAGATACTGCGTGACGTCACAGTGTAGTGTGGTCATATCTGTCTACATGTGTTTTTGGTGTGTTACAGTGGAAGCTGGCACAGTAGTGAGAGGAAATGATGAGCTTGAGAGGAATATGGTGGTGGTGGAGACAGTGGCTCTCAGTAAAGGTCTTCCTCCGCCTTCCATCACAGTACTACTGGACTTGGCTCTAAGTCTCAATGCAGGTAATGCGGGACGCCCAGATTTCTTCAGCTGTATTTGGTCACATGTCCAGGAATTCATCATGGGAGACATTATAGCAGTTAGAGCACAATCGGACATATTTGCAGTTACTCATCTAACTCATTCTGCTGAGCGCGTTTAGTAGTTTGTGGGAAAGATGCTTAAATTCAGTTTGTCCAACAGGAACTGCAAACTGTACCCGGGTGCTGAAGTTTCTCATACCTGCCTCAGCAGTGCCGCAGGAGGCCATTGTGAAGGGGGTGTCTTGGCTGTGTGTAGGGAAAATGCCAATGAATGCTCAGGTAAGGGCTGTCGATTGTACTTTGTCAAACATTTCGTTTGCTTTTGCTTCATAGCTATCAGATGAAAATTAATCCGTTTTCTAAATGCGTGTTATAAATCTTAAGATTCTTTTTATGTATTCTGATATTATTACTTTTTTCCTTTTAATTTATTAGTTTGGTGTTATGGTGGAATGACAGACCTCTCTAATTGTTCATATCACTTTTGTTTTTGTTATACATTTTATTACATGTAGGTTTTTCTAATTTGTTATATAGTCGTTTTGAAATTATATATACATTATATAATTATTATATAACAGAATTGTGAAATTTAAATGTTTCCTCTTGTATACATGAATATACATTGAATATAGCCACTATTGCTGACATGGCATTGAATCATAAGTAAATAAGTTTTTTTTTTTTTTTGTTATACAACAAATGTATGTCACAATATGGAAGAACAGAATGTGTCACTGCTTCTGTTTCACTGCATTTTTTATAAATATTTAGTTTGTATTTTTTTTTCTCTTTTAAGGTTCTCTTTGTCCGCTGGGTACTCACTGTTTTTGACCTGATTGACCGTAAAGATGACTTGAGATCCATTTATGGCTTCATTTTCAGCTTTGTGATGGAGGAAAATCTGGTTAGTTGCACAGTTTTGTTTTTTTTGTGATTTAGAATATGTGCTGTAAGTCTACTGCTATATATTTTGTATTTGCATATGTTTTTCATTTTAATTTACTAGGCTAAATTTTTCCCCCTTTTTTCTTCTTGCAGTGCCCTTTCATTTGCCACTTGTTGTACCTGTTAACCATGCGGGAACATGGTGAGTTGTTGACTAAGTGGTTTGTTTTATCCCCTGTAAATACTGTAATAGTACATGATAATTTTTGCTTGTCATTCTGATTTTTTTTTTTTTTTTTACATAGTACACCCTTACAGGGTCAGGAAACTGTTGGATATTCAGGCCAAAATGGTAAAGACTATATTAAAACATCTTCAATAACCTTTTTTGTTAATGCAGATTAACTGTAGTGGTTGAATGTTCCTTGTAATTTGATACGTTTCATATGACAAGTCCTTTTGTGTTTCTCTCTTTTACACATTAGGGTAGACAACCGTTTCTAACACAACTCCTAGCACTCTACAAAGTGTTCCGACCAGACCTGGTGACGCTCTCTGTTCCATCAAGAGTGAGGGTTAGTGTATTTAGTACTGTTTTTCTAGCAGAACTTTGTTCTTCTGCCAGGTGTTTCAGACTTCAGACAATTTTCTGTTTTTCAGACTGGATTTAAGAATCACAACTCCACCTGGAAAGTGGCTCTTAGTGCTGTGCAGAGGAAAAACAAGGGTACTGTTTTAGTTGACCAGAGCCTCAGCCTGGATGTTAAAGAAAAGCCATCTTCCAGAAAGCGGGTGAGAAGTCTTCTTTGTATTACTGTAAAGAGCATTAGAGAACACAGACTTTAAAGGCCGTCACAAATGTTAACACATTCTAGTGCTCTAATACACACTAGTCTTGCCTAAAAGCAGGGCATCACACAGTGAATGAAACATACAGCATCACATGCTGCCAGAGTTTCAAACTGATCCAAACACAGTGCCCCTTGTTGCCAGGAGACCAGTGACCAAATCAGGATGTGCTTCATCCACCGTGTTATGTTGTTACTGTTACGTGACTGACTTAGTGCTAGGTGTGTCTTTTCACAATACATTCTCTCCTGTGGCCTCATGGGAATGTAAACTTCAGAATTTTGTCAATAATAGAAGGTCTTTCAGGTACTTTTCACCCGATGGGTGAAAGTGAAGTGACGTGTGTCCAAGTGCACACACACAATAGTGAACACCTGTAATGATGCTGATAATGAACAGCTGAAATGTTTGCCATGCTATTTGTGTGCGTCGGTGCATTTAAACAGCGCAAACCTAGTAAAATGTTCATTCCTTTTATGTATAGACTATGATTTCATAAAAACAGATTTTGTTTATTTGCTTTCTGTTGCATTATTTCTCTCCTTCGACTCCGCATTTCTCTCTGTTAGTATTAATGGCACCAGTCCAGGTGTTTGATCAGTTATTTCTCCATGTGGAGGTCGGTGTTGCACATAGATTGCACCTGACTATACATTTAGTCTTTTTCTGTAAAGGACTGGAAATAACGAAAGTGTGTCTGTCTCACAAATGTATAATCCATGCAGTCATTTCAACCATTGAATATGCCTCTTATGTGTTTTTAAATTGACTCTCGGCAACTAGTTTTGACTCCAGACTGGAAATTTTGTCAGCATACTGATTTTGTATATTACAGTCTTAATTATGCATGTTCTAAAATGATAAGAATAGGGTAAAAAGGAAAATGCATAAGTTAATCTATAATCTGAATGTATTTAATGTCCATAGAAACTACATCACCTAGAGATACCTGTCTTGAGCTCTGCATTTGACAACAACTCCAATAAGAAGGTGTTCCGCCTGCAGGAGCTTCGTTCCTTCAAAGAGCTTCTGGAGAACATTCACAATATAGAGGTAATACACACGTCTTCTTCTTGACTAGCAATAAAACATGATATTAATTTCTCGGCTCTCTGAATGCAAAATGCCATATTGCATAATATTCATAAAATCCACATGGATCTGCACTACTGTGGACCACCACTTTGTGGAGCTAAGCCTTCACAAGACTGATCAGGGAGCATGTCATTAAGCCCGCCAACTGTTTGGTTTTACTGCAAAATCTTTCAAAGCACTCAAATTTCTCAAATGTAAAATGAAATCTTCGACCTGTTTAACGTTCGTCAACACAACTACTAAACAATATATTAAACTCTCAATTGGCAGGTCATAAAATATTTACAGATCGGATCCACGGACCTGATAAGCCTGATTTAATCTCTTTTAGTGGTCTGCAGACATTTATGCTTCATTCTGCTTCACAAAATTGTGACTGCACCGCTTTTTAGGGTCACTTTGCAATCTAGGAAAAGATTGAGGAGGAAGCTGGTCGAGTCATTCATGTGGAGAGAAAAATATTCAGTTGTGGCTTTGGGCAGAGATCATTGATTCTTTCTCACTGTGGCAACCCCAATCATTAGAATCAGTCATTTCTCAGATGAATGATACATTTGCTTATTAATTACAGAAAGACTCAGCCATGTCCGTTGTCAATCTGTCACTTAGTTTTATTTATTTATTATTTGTTGAAGGCCCATATTGTGAGGCAGCTGTTTGTAGGCTGACACAAATTACAGTTTTTGAAAAGAGTGAGAATGTAGAATAGTGGAATGTGTTTCATCTAAACTGTTGTACTAAACTGTCAGTTCCAGTACAGGTCTCAAAGGAGTCAGAAGTATGACTGAATTGGTTTATTTGCCTCCAGCTGTTTTGACAGCTCTTGGTTATGATATACGGTGTCTGTTGTGCAGATGCATGTTGCATAGCATATTGCAGCTTAATGTTGAAATGGTATCTTGTTTTCAGCTGCCTGCCCAGATGGGTTCGCTTCTGGGATCAGCTCTGGCTCTGCACTACCTGGACTGTGTACAGGATGAATCTGCCTTTCTGCGCCTTAACTTTTGGCTTGGACACTCACTGCAAGAGGGTACATTTTCCATGTCATAATACCATACGCTTTTCTGAAGTCCCTCCCTGCCTTTATAGTTCCCATTTAAATTTCACTTCAGTGCCATAATGCAGTTTATTCTTGTATGTTCTGGGCAGAGTTTTTGCTGTGTCCTGTGGATGGGAGTTCTGACAACACTTCTGAAGCCTGTCGCTTCCTGAGCACCATCCTCTTTTCCCAGCAGTTCCTCCAGGTATCAAGCAACAGAAGACAAGTATCGCCCAATATGAAATTAACCTTGGCAGCCTCAAGGTTGGATGTTTAATATCAGAAACATGTGGCAGTTTATTCCACAAACCCCAGGACATCTATCAATCATTTTGTCTGCCTTGCTTTCTGTTCTGCGCATTCCTGCATGATCTCTCCACTTGTAAGATCCCACACTGACAGGGGTTGTATTTGTACGTTGTTCTCAGGAGGGATTCTCCAGCACGGAGAGCTTCCTTTATAAGTTTCTGAGTGTGTGGGATGGCTGTCTACTCCGGCCGCAGATCCTGGATCTTCTCAGTGACATCCCCTTGATGCCAAGCTTCTGTGAGTGTCCCAATTACCTCTGCTGCAACCAGAGGAATTCAAGAAAACCCCTCTCTGCTCTCGTAACTGTATGCATTTGATGACTTAGTGACTTGCAGGTAGCATTCTAAAGGGATGACCAGCCATTCCCCCATGGCATTTCCACATTGTTTATTCATCAGATATTATATTGAGCATTTTATTGGTCTGTGCAGAATTAATGTCAGTACAACTGTAACCTAATGTTTCTTTTCTTTATCTATAGACATGCATAAACTTCTCTTTGAGCCACTGAAGCAACTGTATTTTACATCCACAGTGTTTTTCAAGGTTTGTTTTAAGTCTTTAAGTTTTCTTCCCTTCTATTTGTTTGTATCAAGAATGAGCATGACTGCGCGAGCCAGGTTGTCAATGAATGCTTAAAGCGTTCAGACATAAGTGAATTACTCTTTCTACACAAAGCCATGGCATCTTTACTCTTCCTGGGATGCTATTTGAGTGGTGCTGTGATTAAGCTCACAGCAGCTGAAAGCAGGATTAGATTTTTTTTACTCTTATCTGAATGTGCCTTTTCACATTGTCCGTCTCACAGTGTAGTGTCATCGAGTGTCTGAATAGCATGCTGGTGAAGTGGCTGACATGGCATTCTGTCAGCGCATCGGAGGGTGGTTTGGACATCAGTCTTAACAGCAACAGCACCATGTGAGTATACCAAAAATATGAAATCAAAATTGACAGTAGTTGTTTAATAATAACAATAACCCCTAAGCTTATTATGCACAATTTTGAAAACCAAAAAAAAACAAAACCCAAAATTGTTCATGGAAGACTCATTTCCAGCAGAACAGTCTCGGAAACATGCTGTTGCCTTGTGCATGTGACTTGCACTTTACCGAGTCCATTGAGAGTTTTTAATAACTCTGTTAAAAACTCACTGTTTTGTAAAATATTGCAGAAATAATCTGAAGCTATGGGTCCACACTCCAATGATTGTACTCCTTTAAAAGTCTTGCCTGAGGTTTCTGGCCACAGATTTCTTTATATTTTATATTTAAAAGAGATCAATGAACTGCTCCTGTGGTCGAGCTTCGCCTGAACCTCGTTTACCCTAAAAGTGTTCTGTGGAACGGTGTGTAATGAAGTGTGGTGGATGTCGTGTATTGCTTCTCTCTCGCTGCTGATTTGGTTATTTTTTTTATTGCATTACTGAAGTGCACAGCTGAAGGAGAAATTGTGATCAAGGGCAAAACCCTGTTTGACTATACCGGTGTGCCATGCATCAATGCGATAGACCCATTATTCCCTTTTCGCTTTGCGTCTCTATGCTGTGCGAGTTGTGTGGGTGCCAAGCATAGCACAAAGACACATCTGGTGTGTACTAGGTGTGATTTAAAGCTGATTTATTTTGTACGTTCTGCAAGGAAAACTCGTTTGTCACATGTTATTTTGTGTATGCTTTCAAAAAAGTGAGTGAAAAGAATAACGCGCTTTCCTTCCTAGGACTATGACGTTGTCTGGCTTCATGGACTCAGTTATGGAGCTGGTTCGCTTTGTGGGACTGCTGGCATCTGAGGGACTCCGTCTGGAGAACTGCCATGTTCTTCTGCTCAACCAGACTCTTGCTTTCTATGAGACGGTACACTCAGCTATGATTAACTTAATTAACACGATGTTCTTGGCAAAGTGACATCAACTGAAGTTGCATCCTGAGTTTTACTAAGATTTATGTGCTGATTTTTATCTAGTAGATTAAGTGCAACAAACCCTGCTGTTAATATCTGTGTGCAAATCCAAAAAAAATTTTTTCTCGTCATCTCTAGGTGTGTGACATGTTTTTGAAGTACAGTTTGCCTCTGATCATCATGCCTCCGGCTGGGGTTTTCTATCCAGCTCTCTTTGCCACAGATTCTATCAGCGTGGATAGGCTTGGCTACATCATGTACAGGTACTATATGTGAGCTATAAAAAGCTTTATGGGTCGTTTAATCGCTCTGGTCAATCCTAGAGATTTTCTGCTTAAGATGTTAGCCTGGCCATGCTAGATTAAGGGCGTCTTCTGCAACATTTGGGTGATTGAGCTGGGTGAAGATAAGTTCCTCTTCATTGCATGTGCTGTTCCCATGGCAGTGGGACACCTGTGTGCTGCTGGCTAAACTGAGGGCAACAGCCTGAACCTTCAAATGCATTACATTGCCATGGCATGATGCCTGTAAGCAATAGATGAAATGAAGTATGAAGATCCTTTCATCTGCTTCGGCACGCAAACCTTTCAGTGCTGCTGTGAAGGCCTTAAAGGGATAGGTTCACTCAAAAATCAAAATTCTGTGTCAATATGAATATGAAAGAATATCTAAGCTACTGTTTTCCATATAACGAGAGCTGATGGGGATTTATAAGCTCAGAAAAGACAATGCAGCTTATGAGAACCTGTGAAGAGCAATTGTTTTTAGGAATCAACATTTTTGCCCAATTGTTTGCTAGGCTTTCATTTTAAGTGTATTACTGCCGTTGGCCTAAACAACAATGCTCAAATAAGTTTAAAATCCAGAATATTCTTTCTTTTTAGATTCCAACATTAATTTCCCTCAAACTAATAATAGATCTCTCATAATATAGTACGTTTTAAATGTAAGCAATTTCATGTTGTCTCTTTTGTTTAAACAGGAACAAATAATTCTAGTGTATGTTCGCTTTATTATTAAAATCCTGTTGTTCTGTCCTTTTCTCAGATACCGGAAGAATCTGACCTTGGCTAAGAAACACGAGCAGCAGAGAGAGGTAATGAGGAAACGGTGTCATAAAATGAACACGCAGCAAAGTCACGAAAAGCCAACTGTGTGTATGCAAGAGGTTTCGTGTCTGAATAATTTACTCATAATAGGTAAATTAGAAAGACCTTCAAGCTGTGCTTTTAAGAATTTACAATGAAGCTCCTGGAGGCTATTGCTGTAATCCTCACCTTACGTGCTGGGGATGAAAAGAGAAATGGAGTCGTCTTGATTGAATCCCAGTGAGACAAAGCATGGCACTAGCATTGCAGTGAATAAAATGACCAGATAATTTGATCCCAGCCATTTTGTTTTGTCATTTTAAAAAATATGGGCAAAGACCTTTTATTAACTCACAAGGTGATTCTTGTCTTGCTCTGTAACCCATTCGATCCATTTAGTGGCCCCCAGGTGTTATTGTACCTACAAGCGCTCTGTTGAATTTGAATGTACACTTTTTTTAATTGAGCTGAAAATGTGTCTTGGTTAAGTGTTGACTTACTCATTTAGTTGAATATTTCCTTGCATTACAGCAAACATTCCACATTAGCAGAAACACATACAAGGAGTTTAATCGCAACCTTCAAGCCATGGTGAACTCCATGTGGAACTCCTGCTGGTGCATCCCTGGTTCAGATATTGAGATTGACAAGGATCTTGTCGCTCTGAGCAAAGTGGCAGAACCCTGGTGCCGTTTTGACCTCATCCACCACCCGGCGTTTTTCAGCTACGCCATCGAATTTCATCAAAGAGTAAGTGAGAGCATGAGAGTTTGTAATACTACAGTGATGCTTGACACTCATCTCATTTGGAGCGAAGGAAAGGGACTCAGCTGTGCAAGCTAATTAGATGATATTATTACATTAAGTGTAAAGCCTTGTGTCGCTACTGGGGACAGGGCAGCCTCCACTTTTCATTAATAACTTTAGGAATGGACAAGGATATAAATGTGGCATTAATGTATCTTTTATAGAGGATCCATTAATACAGAATCACACTTTATTATTCATGGAAGCTGTGTGAGACTGGAGTTTTCATCATCTTTAATAATACAAGTACCTTTTTTGGTCGGACTGTAACATTCAGCAGTGTACTACAGAGATTTAGAGCAAAGGGAGAACAATGAATATTTATGTGTTCTCTTTATCAGTGTTGGCCGGAGAGTAAGAACGTGGATCTCGGTTCTATAAAGGTACTAATGTTATATCATTATATCTCCTTTTTATTAAAAGCTGCTTATTTCGTGTCAACATGAGAGCATGTTTTTAATCAGTTCCGTTCTTTTGCAATGTTTCACACCGTAAATCTTTTCTTGTTTGCAGACCGGGAAGTACTGGAACTGGTATATTGAGTTTCTCTTTAATCAAGGCTTTGATGGCCTCAACAACTTTATTCGGACCAACACTGGGCACGGCTCCACGTCGAGTAGTCAAGTAGATGGGCAGCCCAAGAGTCCGCCTTGACGCTGGCAGGAAGTCCAGATGTCATGGGTGTTCATAAAACATGTATATATTTTAAAGTCATCCTCCGTAAGAGGGCAGAAAAGAACCACTTGCAGAACTGTAAATACTAAATGTACATTACAAGCCATTTTGTTACCTTCCAGACTTTTCTAGTGTTGTGTATATTTTTAGCCCTTTTTGCTTTTTATCTTTGTGCACAGAAAGCATTGTGATGAATCTCTAGAATTTTGAAGGGGGGAAAAAAAAAAGTCATTTTGCTGCCATCTAAAAAACAAAATCCCATTATTTATAACAATTTAAAACTGATGATCAAAGATCAATTTAATATTGTTTTTATTCCTGTAAACTAACTGAGCTATGTATCTTTGATCGACCCGACATTAAAATAAATGCTTTGTTCTGAGATACAGTGTGAGGTAAAGCAGTGTGGTGCAGGCTTTTTCCTTTTTTTAAATGTAAATAATCAACTGTACATTAAACTGGACTTATTTGACTCAGTGTAATTTTATTATAAGAGTAATTCACACACCAGATTTCAATATTTCAAAAGGCATGCTTAATCTATCATTTAAAATATTGTTCAAAATTGTATTTATTAGCATGCATTTATTTTTCATTGTTAATGCAAAGGATAAACGTTCTGCCCATCATTAAATCAAACCCTACAAATACTGTTTCTTTAAAAATCAATAAAGACCATTGTTTTCCCACAGAGCACTGTAAGCATCCCCTAGGTAACTTGGTTCAAGTGCATCCTAGGAAATCTCAGCATCAAGGCAGTGTGTGCAAACCTCTACGGCTTTACGTTTTACAGCCCGTCTCATAAACGCGAGCGCCTTCAACTGTGCGTGACACGTCTTCGTATATATGAAGGGCTCTGGAGATGCCTCGCGACGATGTGTCCCCTCTCCGGTCCGAGCTATTTTCAGCGCGAGCGCGTCACGATGCCGTCCAGCAAACTTCATCAGGAGTGAATGAAGAATACGCGCGCACCTCCGGGATTACAGCCCGTGCGTTTATCATGAATTGAGGCAGGTGAACAACTTCAAACGATGATTTCCGCGAGCGCAAAACTACGCGGTCCACCTCGCTCAGCTGATGTCCTTGTTCATGTATGAGATTATTCGTGCATCGTCGTCTGCCCGATCATCACTTCTCCACTCTCATCCCGCGGCTTTCCTCTTTTCGTCTGAGCGTCCGTGCAAAATGGAAATCTGAAGTGCTCCACTTTCGCAGTTTCTCACCTTTCAAAGAAAAAGGTAGGACTTTAATTGCTGTACTTGACAAGTGCGCCGCGACGATGCTCAGGACCGTTATGTCCGCGGAGTCTGTAGTCTCGGTTTAGAGACGCGAGATAAATCAAGCTGGTGATGTCCGTTAATATTTATGCAAAGAAAAGCCTGATGTAAACCGTCTTGTCTAACCAGTTGACACGTGAAGCAGATCTTGCACGATGCTCTATTAAGAAAAAACATCTTGGCTGGAACTGTCGCATAAATCTGACTTTATGAGCTGATTTAAGCGTGTCTGTTAACCTGTAGGAAGGGTTATCGTGAATAATTAAGGGTTATGGTACCCATTCTGGTCAAGAGAATGCAATCCAGTGATTGGAAGACAAGAGACTATGTTAAATTGAATTATTTGCGTTAATTTGTATTCAATTTGTCGCATATATCTTGTGCATTTGTATTAAATTCAGCGACTTTAAAGTAGACACGGGTTAAGTAATTGTGTAAATGAGTCGGACTGATTCAATAACAGATGCACAAAAGCTGATTTGCCAAAATGAACGTGGTTGCATGTCAATCATTCTTGAATGCAGTAAGCGATATGGTTTTGATTCACTTAAGGCACTCATAAGAGTCAGTCTTTTTCTAGCGACGCTGGTCGTTGATTCAGCATTCGTGTAAAAAACAGTCTAGTAACTTACTATGTTAACTTAACGCTTTGTTTTTGTTCGGTAGGAATAAACGTCGTATGGTTAATATGATTCGTTTGGGAATCTGACAACACCGGCGGCACTGTATGTTTTTGGATTCCACTAAAAAGAACCGATTCATATGAATCATTACTTTCTGAATCAGTTCTAAATAAGAACACAGTTCGCAAACATTTGATCGATTTTTGGTTTTTTTACAGCCCCTGGAAGTGTTTCTAGCTGTATCCTTTTATTTGTATGCTGTAATTATTAGAATTCAGTCGAATTTCCCCTCCTCTCTTCTTTCCAGACTGACGGTTCTTCACATTTTTAAAAATGAAATGAGTGTGGGTTTTGACATTTCTCTCCGAATCACGTTCATAAATTTTCAATGGTGTGGCACAGTAGTGTAATATGAGGTTGAAGCTTCTTTAAAAGCACTATTGTGACTCATGCTTTTGATGTTCTTGGAAACGCCGACAGCCTTTGGAGCTTGTGGCAGTTCATGCTGAACAGCCACAAAAAGAGGAAAAGTAATAAGTGTCTATCTCTATCTGAGTGTTAGATAGATAGATAGATAGTGATCCTGCTGAAATGATCAAGAGTCATCACTCCCGAGTTATCAGCTCATCCTCTTTGTTATTCACACGAGTCATTCAAAGTTTATGCCACTATCACAGTCCTCTTACCCCTGTACCCTGTACTTGTAAGTTCACCCGTTTACCTGCTGTCATATTCAGGGTTATAGTGCACAAGAAACCTGGAAACATTTTACATTTGTCATTTCCAGGCCTAGGAAAGATGTCAAAGTTCTGAAAAAGTCATGTGATTCGGCTCTGCGCGGAAGCTTAGAAAGGCTTTTTTTTTTTACACGTACAAGTACATGATTTGTTTGAACGGATTGGTGACTCTTCTGAAATCTCAACGAAAGATACTACCACAGTAATCATGGATGACTCTAAATGGAAATTCTTTTGTCTTAGACTTCGGGAACCATGGATTGTCAATCAATTTTGCGTAATCTGCAGATACGTTTACCAATCATTCAACATTTATTCCTTCATTGCAATCCTCTTCCTTTGTTCTTTCCCAAATCGTGCATGTCCGTTCCCTCGCTTGCAGTCGTCAATGTAAATATGTGATGAACAGCAAGTCTTGTGAGATGACACAGTTTTGAATGCACTTTGAAATGTGTTTTGACAAGGACATTTATTTGGTGCAGTGCGTGCCACTACACCTCTGAATTGTAACTCATTTTCTCAGTGATTTGTTTTCCCTCTGCACATCATCAGCATGTACTTTTGGACTACATTATTTATTTGCTCAGACGGCGCCTTGTACACAGAGAACTACCAGGGGAAGTTTACCTTGTTTTTTTTTGTTTTGCTTCACTTAGAGGAGTGATCTAAAAATGTCACGAGTTCTGGCGACACAGATTCGGCAAGAGAGAAACTTTCTTGAGCGTGTTCAAAGTTTGGTTTGAAGGTTCTGTGTGCCAATAATTCAATATGTTTTAAATAAACTAGGTTTGCATTTCCTGAAGGAAATCCCAGTGCTTGCAATTGCAGGAAAAAAAAGTAGTTGCGGGAATAGAACAAAACCCTAACTAGAATGTGTATCAATACAGTGCCTTGATAAACAAATCTGTTTAGTTTCTTGTAGCCCTGCGAGTTACGGGTACAGGCTGTATTATGTTGGTTATATAAATTTGCAATCTTGTTTATTTCCAGTCCGGCTTTTGATGTTTTCACCAGCGATCCCACGGCTTCAGTTTGCCTTAGTCGTGGTTGGATATATGAACCAGTAGTCAAGGGAAACTGCAAATACGCCCATAGAGTTGAGAAGCAGAGTCACGTCCTCGGTCATCACAATCACTCTTGACTGGCGGCAGGCTCACCGATGGCCTCATCCCCAACTATGTTGGAATAAAGCATTTTAGTGCTGTGAGAAACGTCTCTGTAATGGAACGTGTCGGCAGAGTTGCACCTTTGATGAGCGTCTTTCTGTGCTTTCGCCCGGCCTTGAGACACGTCCTGCTCTCTGGTTGTGAAAAACAGGCCAATCACCCCCCTGTTCCTTTCCATCATCCATGCGCTGAGTTGAAAGAAAGGATGAGCAGACAGAAAGAGGCGCAAAGAATGAGGATAGAAAAGCAATTTGCTAACTCCATAAATCCAGCCACCTAGGGTACCTGACCCCAGAGATAGAAGCAGGAGGCCATTATTTAAACTCGGGTAACCAATGCTCTCCTATTAACATTGAAAGGGCTGGTGTCTGCTGGTTGTCTGCAGTGGCACATTTATGTGTTTTATTTACTGCCTCGTACCGCATGGCCTCATGCGCAGGGCTCCCGAAATCCAGCTCAGACTCAGAACTCAGAAAGCGCCCTTAATATAAATTGATAAAGGGGCGCTATCTTTGTTTCCACCAGTTGCAGCAGGATGTTAAATGAAAATAAAGGTGATGCCCGAAGCCTGTTCTCTGTAGTTTGAAATGGCTGTGTGTGTGTTGGTCGGAGAAGGAAATGGATGCAAAAAAATAAAATTAAATAAAGCACATTTTGTGGGGGTGGTGTGGTGTAGTGTGTAACGCTCTGGGCTGGTGACCAGAAGTATGTTGAATCGATGCTCGTGTGGTGCATACCATGAGTTATCACCATTGAACCTCATATAAGACTACTGAAATTCACTTTGGATAAAAGCATCTGCTAATTAACTATTTATTTATTTATTTGTTTAGACTGGAAGTACTATGAAAATGTTTGGAGTCTGTAAGCTGCTAAGTCTCTTAGGCTCACCAAGGCCGCAGTTATTTATGACAAAAAAAAGTGTAACATGGTCCTTCAGAAGCTGGAATGGTGCTCAAAGATATTGACTTATTATAATCAGCGGTTGTGTTATTTTAATAAGTTTGTTAAAACAGAGTACTGTATTGCTTTTCTTTAAACATCTAATGATGATTTTTTCTTTCTGAGGGACCTAGATATAGTTTTGTCCAGGCAGCTCATTTCCACAGCTTGAAAGTGATTGGTGACCACAGCTGAAAAACAGGATTTTTCATTTACATAAAATGTACAGTACATTTAATAGTTTAGCAGATGCTTTCATCCAAAAACAGACAAATGAGGAGCAATCAAAGACTTAAAAAAGGCAACAAGAGATCAACAATATATAAGAGCTATGACCGTACGCAAGTGTGTGTGTTTTAATAAGCAGATAAATAGAATCAATAGAACTAGCGTTAGAGGTTCAAGTTATTACTTTTTAAATAGTATTTGAAAAAAGAAACTAGTAGTTTGGAATGATTTAATGTTGAGTAAACGATCTCAACTCAACTTCCAGAAAAAGCAGATTTTCTGATGTCTCTTGAGAACAAAGTCTTGTTTTTTGGAAGAGGGAACTTCAGTGAACTCATACGTCGTTTAATGACACAGCTGAATAAAGGGTGAGTAAGTGTTAGATGGGGTGACTGCTCTTGAATCCTGGTCACTCGTTCTCTTTTATCTACCCACTTGTTTATGGAGTGAGACACCACTGTCTCAGTATTACAAATGTGTGCTCTGGAAAGATATCAGACATCCAGCAAAGTCTATCAGCCTGACACTTCTGTGTCTGAGTGAGAAACGGCAGTATTTCTTCATCCCTGTCATCCATAGGTATGTTGATGAATGTACCTTTGCTCTCGTGTTTTGTCAGACATGCAGGCGATGAGGGAGATTAGACAAGAATGCAATGCAACCACTATAAATAAATATTTATAGTTTCTCATTTTTTTTAAACACTGACAAAGGACAGGAATGTGGAACAGACAGTAACTTGGGTGATTCGGGTTTTGTCGGCTGTTGTGATTTAACCAAAATTTTAATTGCTCAGTTACATTAGAATCTAAAACGTAATGAGTAGACAGTTTTTGGGCAGTAATTTGTAATATAACTTCCTTTACATTTCAGCTAAGTTTTGCTTAATACATCATGCCATATGCAGTCATATGCAGTTATTAATATGCTACTATATATATATATATATATATATTATTTATATTAAAATTAATATATATATGAAATGAAATGAAATGAAAATGAAATGTATATATATATATATATATATATATATATATATACACACAAACACATTTTTTTCTATTTCATTTAAAAAAATACTTCTATAGATAAAATGTTTTGATTGTAATTTTATTACTGTTAATTTGTTAGCGTATTTGTTAATTTGGTCAGCTTTTGATTTTAATAATGCATCAATAAATGTCGAGAATAATGTTAACTTATATGTTAGAAGTATTTTCTAAGTCATATTAGCTAATAAAAACAAGTGGAACCAAACTGTGAAGCATAAAAGGGTTACTGCACCCTAAAATGAAAGTTTTGTCATCAATCATGTTATGAATGGTATGAAGTGATGAGAATATTTTGTGCACGCGAGAAAATAAAAATAATGACTACATTCAATAATTCGTCTTCTCTGTGAATATGTACTGCACACAAACTACGTATGCTCTTCTGTCAGCTACAATATGTTTTCCACATGTATTTAAGTATTCTTCTGTTTTATGCCAATTACTGTAAAACAATTTTAGTTTTAGTATTAGTTATGAAAAACAACACTGACCATAGGCCAGCTTTGTTTTATTTTGCTAACTCCTACGTTGCTGGAGATTAGGTCACGTTTAGTGGAGTCCCAGCATTTTTGTGCACAGTATAGTGATTACAACTATAGAGTGGAATAAGATGCAGCCGAAGTTTGTCTTATGAGGTTTTGCTATGAGGTCATCACCTCATAGACACAGAGCTGCTTTTATATCACCACAAACAGCCAATTATATACAGTGTTTGAGAGGACGGCATTAGGCATTGGAGGGGCTTTTAGAGCTGGTTTATCAGAGATCGCAGCACTCTCCTCTCCTACTGCGTGATTGTTACGGACTGTGACTCAAACTGGTACCATGACTTACAATCAATAACATTAGTGCATTAGAGCGTACTGCTGCAGTGCATTCCTTTTAATTTGTCTTAATGGCTCCATGCATTTAGCAAATTTCTATGTTTGACCGTCTCTGCACGTTGTCGTTTTTTGTTTTGTTTTTGTCCCTGAAAGCACAGTAGATAGAATTTAAACGCACTGGTCTTAACAGCAGTTTTTAAATGGGTGTGAATGTTTTCAAATGGCCGGTCCAACAAGTGTTGCGTAGGCTAATCCGTGCTAATTATAGTTATCAGCAAAAAATGTGAATGCTGTTGCCTTGTGTTTGCGTTCTATTCAGGTCAAGAGGCATTGATCTTTTTTGGTTGTGTGCACAGGTGTGTTAAAACTGATTTGTTGGAGTTTTTGTTGTGCCTTTGGGTTGTGATAGGAAAAGGAGGCAAGTATAATTATAGCTTTTGGTAGTGTGACTTCTGAACCAAAGGCGTAATTTTGTGAATGCGCTAACAAGAAAATCTAGACAGTCTAATGTATAACACAAACAAGCTTATAGATATAGTTCATGAACATTTGCTGAACATTTCCTCACCCCCCAGGCCATTCGAGATGTATTGGGTTTGTTAATCTGAGTATATTTGTCCGAATCGATGCTCTGTAGTGAATGGGTGCCGTCAGAATGGGAGCCCAAACAGCAGATTAAAACATCAAAATAATCCACATGACTCAAGTCCTCGTGTGGAAAAAACTATGCATTTGCAATCTAACAAATCCATCATTGAAGAATTTTAACTTCGCTTCTGGCCCAAATACAAATCCATAATCCATAATAATGCTTCCTTTTGTGATTAAGTTCATCCTTTTAAAATGCTGAATTTCTAAGAATCTGCTTTGATGAAGCATCATACTCAACTACATTAGACATGCTTCCTTTTTTCATTAAAATCAATAAAATGCCATAATAAAACCTTTTTTTAACATCCAGCATTAACAAACATCCCTATATAGCTGACATTTAAATAACGTATCAAACAATAAAAGATTCGTGCTTGATTTTACTTGTGGATTGGTAAAAACTTTCTTTGGCAACTGTCAAGTGCTCAGTCTCTCTTCCACTCCAGTCAATCATGATTTCTGTGAATAGGTTTGTGATTGAAATGTACCAATCAAAAGTGGAATTCGTAATGAGGGAGTACACAGAACACGCAGCTGCTTTAGAAAAAGAATATTTTCAAAGCCGCGTTGTGCATTTTCCCTAAAAAAAAAAAAAAAAAAAAAAAAGGTTGTTTGGCCTCGATGGAATGAAGGAATGCTTTACTATTGGGGAAAAAAAAAACAAAAAATTATAGCTTAATTGATGAAATGTATGAGGGGTCCAGAAAAAAAATACTTTAGAGAGCTGGAACAGACAGTGGCTTTTAGTCAAAACTCAGTCATATCTGTGCAGTGGTTTCTCGGGTCAATACAGGAGGGAGGATATTGTTTATTAGAGCCAGGCGTTCTGTGTTCACAGGCCTAACGTCATTCTATGATTTATCAAGCTGAAAAGGTCAGTCCGCCTCACTGTAATTAATTCTGTCTGATTTTTTTTGGAGTCTGCATTGGAGAATGTTCTTCATCAGTGGCAGGTGTCATTACATTGTTTAGTTTCTCTTCTGGAATAGGAGGGGAGAGGCGGCTTTCATTAAAAGGGAATGGTTTCAGATCATTTGCCATCGAGATGATGTTCATTCTTTGATTTGTAGGACGGATAGACATCTACAGGCGTGAAGTTATTCTTTCTTCTCTAATTAGCATGTAAGAAACCTGTTGTTCAGAGGCAACGTGCCAGTCAGCGTTTGGAAGCTGGCAGTTTCCTCTGCATCAGTTTTGACAGTATGTAAAGATGAGCATTATTTTGAGAATTAAGGCATGAGTATGTTTAGTTGTACTGTTTTAATTCAGCTGTGGCTCTTTACAGCATTTGATCTTTATTACAAAAACTTCCATTTATTTCCATTTTAAGAAACTGAAGGCAGACTATTATCATTTTGCCTACAGCATTTGTTTTTGTCTTTGTTATTGTTGGGTTATTAATGCAGTCCATTTGTTAGTCGTCTCTCTAGAGTGCTGTGCACAACACTGTTCAAATTGCTCCTCCATATTTTATATGAAATTTCTTATACTGCAAGAATTAAAGACACTAAAGGGGAAGGTGAAAGATGTCTGTACTGAATCGAACTGAACTATTATCATCATCATTATTAATATCATTATTGTTCATGCAAAGACAAGTGTTATTAAAAATAAGATTTAGAATAATAAGTGCGTTAAGTTTTATTTATTATATCTATTATTAACTAAAATTACATGCAATTCTGAATTCGCACTATTATTAGATTTTATTTTTAAAACATAAAACTGATGATATTAAGCATGTAAGTATTAACTTTTATTTTTCATCTTCTTCTACTATAATAATATATATTAATATTATTCCATAATAAACTAAATAAAAGTAAAATAAAATCAAGAATAATTAATATTATTAACTTGTTATTTTATAATAACAACAACAACAACGATTATTATCATTATTATTAGTATTTGTATTAATGTAAATAAGATTATTAATAATAAGTGTATTATAATTAAGTTGTATTTATTATTATTACAATTATTATTTAATTTTTTTTATTCTTTTTTTTAAACATTATACTGATGAGCATGTAAGCATTAACTCATTTTTTTCTTCTAATGTACTAATAATCATCATCAATAATAATATAATCATTTTTTTTTTTACAATTTTAAATGTTTCTATTTATAAATGGATCATTTTATTTTTATTCACACCTTTTCATTCAGTTTATGCTTACAGTTAAAACAGATAAGATTAAAATATGATTTTGTTACTTGTTAACAGATGTTGTTGCTCTCTGCTCATTTATCATCTCTCTCACCATTTTCTGGTGTTTGATCACATCTGTTGCTTCATACTGAGAGCACTGATGACTGTTAAATGTTATTTATGTTCCTATAGAAACTGAACTCTCAAAGGTCCAAACATATTCTTCCTGCTCATCTAACTGTCTGGCAAATTATAAGATATTAGTTATCTTTCCGAATCTTTTTTGTATCTAAAGGGGCACGACAATTTGACCTTCTCCCTCATCCAACCTAAAGTTTTCAATTCTAAACAGCCTGCAAGCTGTTCAACAGACCAGATCCAAAATGATTCAGCTGTTCGTTTGTCAAAGCATGACCTTTTTTGCCGGATTGGCTTTGACCTTTTTGAACATCCACGTACGATCAAGGACGTTTTAAAAGCAGACACCTCAAAGACACATGACAAAGTCCTCCTCTTCCCCACTACTTTCTCACCCAATACCTGATCTAACACCGTGGCGGTCACAGCGCTAATGGCACAAAGGGCGGGCTGTGTTTTCCACAGCCTGTGGCGCTCCAGAGAGGCCGGAGATTTGAAACAATCTGCTGCCTCCTGTCTGCTGAGACACTGGCATAAGTAAGGGGGCAGGAAGTATATGCTAATCATGCCTTATCCTCTTTATTTTTAGAGCTGATCTCCTCTGAGTGCTCTCTCTCTCTCTCCCGCTCCCTCTCCTGATCTGTTTCGATGAGGAATGCGATGAGTCACAGGAAGGAGAATGAATGTTAACCTGGCACAAAACTGCACTAGGCATGAGCTACATGAGATGTGCTTTCCCTCCAGAGGACAAACGCTGATTTGTAACGTCCTCTACGAAAGGCTAAAACATCAATTTTTAGGGCGGTGTGTAAAAGTGTCTCTAATGTAGTGTTAGTGTTACATGATTCAATTAAACAGTATTAAGTTACTCACGCTAACCAGGACTTACTGCTGAGCTGCTACGGGCAAAAAAGTGTCTGCGCGCATTTGATCTGCTTTAATGTTCGCTCACATTGTGTGTTTCTTTTTATAGCCCTTTTAATATATAGCAGTGACATTAAACATGCCATTTTTATGACGACGGTCTTCGCTTAGGCTTCACATCTGTGACAGAGGTGTCAGATTTAAGAACGCCGCAAAGATGTGTAATCCACTCACTCTAATCGTGTTAAAGCTGGCACAGTATTTGAGCTGTAGGCAAATTGATGACAGTTCCTCTTGAAATGATTGTCTTGGATTGAATTAACCACTGGTCCAGATTGGATGACAATCCCCCGACTTAAACTTAGTCATAGCTTGTTTATTCACTTCGCAAGTGCCTCAAAATGATTTGGTTATTTGTACAAAGTACTTGATGTCGCCTAATCTTCATTCGAACAGGAATAGTTATCAGTTCTGTCAGTTTAACCAGTGCTTGACGGTGCTAATTAGATTCAGAGCTGGGTTTGTAATAGCAGTAAATGAATATTTATGAGGAGAGAATTCATTAACTGAGCCTTGGCAAACATCATCTACACCATTCCCTCTACGCAATTGACCGTCCACGACATTGTTCTCATTCCAGCTGTCAGATAAAATTGACAGCGTCGGCATACTAAACCTGCACAGAGACGGTCTCTCCAAGGCAATCAAGCCCCAATCACAATTATTCCAGTAAGTTCAATATCCATTACATTTCCTCATCTGTTATTATCGCCTTGCCTCTTCAAGCAATCTGATTTTGTGTGTAACAGTTTTCCCAGTTCATTGAAGTTTCATTTGCTGTTTCATGGCCTTCCAGCTTGACATCCTCAATTCTTGATCTGAATTTAAATGCTAATGACTCTCATAAATGATATGTTTCCCCATCGGAGTTGGTTTTATCGGAGGATTGACACCAGGGCGTCTGATGCCTAAGCTGTAATGTATGGAAGGAAGGTTGCTGCCTTCAGTAATACCTCAATTTTTGTTCACAGCAGGCTTTTTTTGATGTTAGAATGGCTGGTTTGTTCCCGTACTGCATTCCCTCTGCTCCCATCACATCAGTTTTTGATGGAGCCTCAACATCAAAAGTTATCTTCAAAATACAGGCCGTCAGCGGCATATCCAATGCCTTTCCTATGCGTTAATACTCTATATAGAGACTCAACAGAGCTTGTTCCATGTCACTCTTAAATGCAGACCAGATTTAGATTTAAATAAGACTTTCATGAATGGCTGCTGTTTGACTCTAAAGGACTTGTATTGGTAATTTAGCAGTATAGAGTATTTTTAACTGGCCAGGTGTGCGCCAGAGGTATTGAATCTTCAGTGCTGGCAGGAAAAGAGCTTAGAGACTTGGAAATTCTTCCAGGAGACTCTGAACTGAATGTCCTCAGATGGACTAAGAGGACCAGTTTCGACTGTTTTTTGTCGCATCTGGAATTAGGAGATCTTCAGTTATGGGGGGTAGGAAGTTTTGCAAAACTGTGCTATGGTCTAATACAGCAACATTCATTAAGCATGGTTCATTGAAACATGTTCAGTTGAATAAATAAAGGCCTGTAACCAAATAATAGTAAGTCATTAACCTCAAATGCCTCTTTTACCTTCATTTATTCTGCTTTGATACATCCGGCGATATGGTCACAGATCAGCTCAATTAAATTTATCATTTTGTGTTTCAATTAGCATGCATGAACGGCCTTTATTATCTTTGAGTGTGGTGATTAGTATGGACGTAAATGGGACTGATGAACAGGTGCATTCTAATAATTCAACCCAACACAAAGGCTTTGAAATTACCAATATGCCCCTAGCTAAGCGTAATGAATTAAACACAATCCATAGCTTCCAGACCCAATTATTGTCTGTTTCTGTCTGAAAATCCATTTTATACAATCCAAAATGTGATTGAATTGGCTGAAAGGATTTCCTGCTCTGTTAACAAAGGGGTGTTTATGACTGCTATGAGAACTTCCTCTGGTTATTGTTTCACATAGACACTAATTGCGAAAAGTTTAGAATAATTAAGAATTAAGAAGTGTATCTTATGCTCAACAAAATTTATCAACGTAATATTATTATTGATTTATTTTAAAAGAACTGTTTTCTACATGAATGTAGTTTAAATTCTAATGTATTCCTATGTGGGGTCCCACTTTTGTATTAGGTGGCCTTAACTACTATGCGCTTGCATTTAAATTAATCATTTGGTGCAATGCACTTATTGTGTACATGCATGTTTTACATTGTACTTTAAAAAATGTCCATGTAATTACATGTGTAATTAATTTCTGTAATTACATTTTTTATTACACTGTTGACCCATCCCTTACACCTTAACCCACCCTTAAACCTAACCATACCACCAAACCTGTCACTAACCATATCCATCTTCAATAGCAGTGAAAGTGTTTTGCAAAACATTATAAAGACAGTAGTTCCTAATAGTTTTCCCTTTTATTTTTTGATGTGATTACATTGTAGTAAAGGCCACCTAATATAAAGTGTGACCCTGTGTTGGCAATGCTGAATTTTCTGTGTCACTTCATAAATCATTTTAATATCATGAATTATAATCTGTGTTCGTTATTATTATATATTTTTTTTAAGAATTCTTGGTATTTTTTGCTGTGTAATATTTTTACAAACAAACATGATACAACCGGGATACATCTTATAAATGTACTTACTGTCACATTTGATAAAGTGCGTCCTTGCTAAATAAAGTATTCCTTCCTTGCTTTTTTCCTTCCTTTCGTTCTCCAAGCTTTTGAATTATACCATTATTAATAATAAATGTTTCTTGACCTCTAAATCAGAATATAATTGCAGCTTTAGTAAGCATAAGAGAATAAATAATAATAAATAAATCTTAATTATTTCTAACTTCTGACCGGTAATGTAAATGTCACATTTGCTAGTTAAGACACTACACTTCACATCAGAGTCATTAAAGTCATTAAGAACTAGACTTGAAGGCGTCCTATGTATTTTAGCAACCTTATACTGCTGATACAGTTTATCCTGTTAATCGATCTGAAACGGTCAGTAGTCTCACACCAGTGAAATCCTAAATGATTTATGTCAAAAGAGCCACATCTGGATCACTGAAGTGCCTCTGTAATTGCAACGTCAGTGATCACAGATATCAAGGCAAGCAGTATTGATCGAATGCTGTCAAGCAAATGCGTCAGTCCTCAAACCGGGGTCAGTTCGATATCTGACTAATAAGAGCTCAGGCTCTCGGGTGATAGGATGAAAAGAGGCGAGCGAAGCCTATTTGTCTTTTTTTTTACCCCATTAGACGCATGATTCCAAACAACACTGACCCGTGTTTGACTTGCTCATACTCAACCATAGACACACATAATTGTTAAGTTTTGATATGGTTGACATATTTCTAAAGGGGGTTGCTGGTGGTTTTGCTTGCCCTTTAGCAAGACCCTGTGGTGATGCACAGGAACCAGAGAGGAGGATGTGTGGTAAACAGCTCTCCTTCGGAGTCTTCTATTCTCTGCTCAGTGAGTAATGAGTCCTCAGGCCCTGTTGGCTAATTAAACCTGACATCACACCACAATTTGCTCTCTCTGACTGCTTCCTGCTGGCCTCAATGAACTCACTGGCCAGTTTTCACATAGAATCAGCTAATTGTACATATACTGTAAGAAAGAATAACATAGCCTGTCAGGGAGTGTACAGTACTAGTGAACTATAAATGGTGCGTGATAAGACACTTTGAAGTATAAATATGTGTACTTTATTAGGTCACAATATGTTCACTGCAATATATATATATTTTATTTTTTTTAAAGAAAATACTATTTCAGTCTCTCTATGTGTATATTTCTCTGTAATTATAATATAAAACAATAGTTTACTAGCAATTTCTTCAATCAAACTAAATTTCACACCCGTTTTTTTTCTAGTGAACCTTGATATTGTGTGTCCCTTTAAAGACCAGTTCACAAAAAAAAAGAAAGAAATTCTGTCATCCTTTTCTCACAATCTTGTAATTCCAGACTTGTATGACTTCTCTCAGTGAAAGTCATTGGGGAGACCATTTTTTGGATGCCATTGGCTTTCATTGTGTGGACAAAACCGCTTGAAACGGTCACAATCAGGAAGTGAGGATACGAGCGGATTCAAATGCAGATTGTTTAATGAAGACAAGGTGAAACAGGCAGGGTCGATCATCAGCAAAATAGGATTATAGGAGGCATAGACAGAAGAATAATCCAGTTAACATAGTGGTGGTCAGTACAACAGTGAACTCAGTCTGAGGGGCGAGACAAAGGTGTAAATCCAGGGAGAGCAGGGGTCGGCAACGATAAATCCACAACAGAACAAACTAGAAACAAGAACATTATTGGAAACCACTAACCAGGTCGACAGTACAATGAACAATGTGTGACAACACAACATATCCAGGGTTTAAGTACACATAAAACTGGGTCAGTGTTTGGAGACTTGCAATGAAACACTAAGGCAACAAACAAGATGGGCGGAGACATGAATGAAACACTATGGTAACAGACAAGGGGGTGGAGACAATAGTTCATTGACATGAGTCCATGAATGACAACAGACATAAAACACATAGAGTAAGTCTGACGCTGGAGCACCAACCAGTGAGCTGGGCTGGCAACTCCAGCTTGATTATAACATAGCCCCCCCTCAAAGGAGCAGCTTCCAGATGCCCCAGGCTTCGGAGCCGAAAGGAACGCCCTCCAGGCAGGGCATACGGCAGAGAAGTCCACCGGGGTGGTGCAGACGGCGGAGGTGCCCTCCAGGGTGGATCAGGAGAGTGGACTGCACATTGGAGCACACAGAGGTTAAAGTTGGCCTCTGAAGCCGGGTTTGTACCTGCATCAGGCTCAGGATGATTGGTCCCGACAGCCAGGTCAGGTCCGAAGGGGAGTTCGACAGCTCCTGAGGCAGGTTCACGGCAGAGCGACAGTTCAGCGACCTCCATGGCCAGTCCAGAGCAGGGCGTGAGTTCATTAATAGCCTCCTTGGCTGGTTCAGGGATGAACGAAAAGTCCATGGCGGTCCTCATGGCTGATTCATGGCAGGCTGGAAGTTCCAAGGCCTACGTGGCCGGTTCAGGGCAGGGCAAGAGCTTGAAGGCCTCTGAGGCTACTCTCAAGCTTAAGCTCCAGAACAGCCCAGGACCAACTCAGAGGCTGTGCAGCCACCAGCGGAGACCCCAGAGAATCCACGACTAGGGTCGACATCCCTGGGGTGTGTGCAGCCACTGGGGAATGCTCTGAAAAGGCGTTGGGACAGAACTGAGGCAAGGGAACGGGCTGAGGTAGATCGGGCCACAACAAATCTAGATCCTCGGCAGGTTCAGGTAGATCAGGCCATGGCACATTTAAGTCGCTAGCAGGCTCAGGAGTGCAGATGGGCTCTGGGTTTTTGGGCCAGGGCAGCGCTGAGTTGTTAACAGGTTCTGGTAAGCAGTGCATGGCCCACACACTCATAATGGTAAAGGCCATCACTGAGGACAGGGGAACAGTTTTAACTAACAAAATATGATAATGCATTTTAAAAAGAAACTTGTTTCTTTTATTGTCACAACAGAACAGAGGAACATCAAAATATATTA
>JAUMHI010000012.1:2684045-2696153 GCA_032359435.1 Enteromius unitaeniatus
TTCTCACAATAAAGAGAATTTTGCTTCCAAATCCAAAGTCTTTCTCCTGGTCTCTCTGAAGAAATTTCACAACAACAGTTGAGTTTGGGAAATAAACGAGATGCAAAATTGCAATTCCAAATTAAAGTTCATGAAATTCCAAGTAATTTAAACTGTTTTGTAACTAAAAACAATCAAATATTTTAAAAATAAATAAATAACAAGAAGGTTTGATGGATGGATAAATATAGTACTTCTTCACAATTCTAATATTTGTACAACCCTGAATTTGGCCAATAAGTAATCAGTTTTAAAGTAAAGTATTTATACAAAATCCCTGGATATAATTCATATTCATATTTGATTCTTTTTTGTAATACTAGTTCTTTGTTTTGCAAATCGCACATGATTTTTAAATACTTAACTAGTTATGCAAATAGTATTTTAGCCATTACAATATATACATTTTTTTTTTTTTTTAAATCACAGGACCATCCTTGTAGAGAGCATGTGTTACTACTGGGAATAATGAGATATTCAAGTACAAAAGTTAATGGTAAGAAATGACAGTCAATTTCAACCACACGCATCAATTTTTGGAAACACAATTGCATGTCAGTGCCAGATTCAAATATGCCAAGCATACGCCTATTACTAATTTACACATCTATTAGAAATCTGTCACATCTCTATTCCATCACACGTCTAAATGACTGCAGCGTATTCGTCTCCACTCAGCCACGGCAGAGGCAGATCACACTACTCGCTCAGCGCTGAACTCACTCTTTGCCGCCCACAGGCCCGGCCTTGACATCGTAGCGGCTTTTGTAGTTCGAAACCTTTGTCTCCCCATTAGGAGAGCTTCACATATACATATGCACTACCAAACCACTTTTCCTTAACCTAAAGTCAATATGACACCACCCTTTACACCCGCTAAATCTACAAAATGCAAGGTCACTTGATGCCTCAAGAGCTTTTATCGAGTATTTGCTTTCAAATTTTCTTAGGTATCATGAATAGAGAAGAAAAACTCTTATGAAGAAGAGGATTATTATACATAAAGTATATATTTTACGGTAGGTAATAAAATGTTCACCATGCACCTTCATTTTACACAGCGACTGTGATTTTAATGGTGTTATAAAATATTTCCAGCAGAAGATTAGAGCAAAAAAAAGGGAAAACTAGTGTGAACCTGAGCTTAAGTATCATCCAGAGGGTGCATTCACACAAAGCTTTGCCATAATGTCTGATTATGTTCTTTTAAGAGTCAATACCCCCTGCCACGATGTTAGAGATCAAGCATTTGTAATTGAGCCCCAGTGCAAAGGGGCCATGAATTTCAGTCAATCACAGCCACAGTTAGCTTTTTACCTCTTACCCAATTAGCAATTACTGTGAGAGGGAAATATCTCCTTTTTAGAGCCAGCACTAATGAGTAATAAACGTCACAGTAGCAAAAAGGCAACTTTGGCTTCCTTGGGAGCTGTATGGCACTGGTTCTTTTGTAGATTTTGATAAGAAACAACACAGATGTGCAATAATATCCTCGCCTGGGGCAAAATCCGCTGGAGAAGGAGGCTAACAATTAACCTCTAAGAGACTAGATGCTATGGCTGTGCTCAAACTCAGAATGATGTACCTGATGACGATAGAGGTATGATGAAAGAAAAAAAAAACTGATGAAAGGACATAAGGATGCAAAAGGAACACTGATATGTGGAAGTTATGCTCTCATTCCACTGACACACGGCCTGAACAGACAACTCATTAGCGGCAATTAGCGATGACACAAAGGTCTCACCCACAAATCACTGGATAGGCACACATGCTCGCTCCCTCTCTCCAAATCTATTCATGCCATATGAAAGACAGAAGCTTTCTTCTTACTAATTATGGATCTCGTTCATTATCTGAGTGAATCAGGCTGCAGTGCTTTGGCCTTTATCCTCCTGCCCGGCTCCAATCAGCCTGTAAATGAGGCAGAAGAAATGAAGCTGATTTCTGTAATGGAAGCAGACCAACAAAAAGGGACCACAAAGACCCTCGGCACTACAGGAAATACTGATTGATTCACCTTTCCTGAGAAAAACAACAAAAAACAGTCTGCAATTTTAATCAAAACAAAGGCAAAATGAAATAGCAACATTTTAACCAGATCTGCATTTCCCAGAAGAAAACATCAATGCTTGTATGGCAGCAACAGAAAAGTGTTTCAAGTATGTTTTTAAGCTTTGGTTGTGTGCAATGCGGAAAAAAAAGCTATCTTTGCAGTTGTCAGCATACTTCATATATAATGTTTCTTGTTACCTAACATCTGTTTATAAATCAATGCAACACAACATCTTTGCAGTGTAGGAAAAAAAAGCAAAAGAGGAGGATCAATCACAATTTGATATGCTAACAATTAAGGGAAGGAACACTGATTTGATTTTAAATTCAAACATCGCATGCCAAATATCTAAAAAAAATAAATAAATGAAAATAAAAATAAAAATTATATATATATATATATATATATATATACTGGAATACATTACATTTTTAAATATGTACATATACTGTACATATTGTCTTAATAAATTTTTTATCAAGAGACTTTGAAAACATTTTAAAAATATTTCCGACCCCTAACATTTGAATGGCATCATACCTCAATCTATTTAAGTTTCTAATAAAGGAAGAGGGGGAAAACTAAATGAGAATTTCAACATTTGCTCGCGTTGCAAGTACTGTAAATCTACACCAAAAAAAAAAAGAAAAGAAAAGAAAGAACATATTTCCACTGCAGGCACATCATAAAAAGTACTATTACTAACACTATTTGTGCAAATCTACATTATGACTGAATTTTAAGGTGTCTACAGGAAATATTTGGTCTCTTGTAAAGGTGCATAAAAAGTTCCTGTGAGAAACATCCTTCCTGACAGGTTGTTTGATGCCTCCAATGTATCTCTTATCAACTTCTCTTCTAGCATGCTTTTATTTCCCTGATATGATGAAGTGGACCCCAGGAGGCGAAAGCTCTGCAAACCGCAGGAGACACCTTACAGCAGCTTCCAGACAGCCTCACATACAAACCTAATTCGTATATTGTGACAATGAAACCATTACTTGCGAAATCCCTCTGAGCTGTATTTTGACAGCTAATTACGACAGTGATGTGATTTATATAGCTAGTTGATACAGGTTCTTCACTAGATTAAAAAGAAAGTAGGAGTCCAAAAAGAAGCATAGTTTGTGGATCTTTATCTTTCTACTTTTACGGTTAATGTGCTCACGTGTCAAAGAAAGCTAGCTTAAAGATAAAAAAAAAAAAAACAGCATTGCAAAAAAAAGAGAGAATGGATTCAGGATTATTTTTCAAAACGGTACTAAAAATGTGCTTTGGCTTTTTTTAACATCTAAAACTTGGTACGCGCGCACATATTTCTGCATGTGCAGCTGAGGTTATTTTAGGAGTACTGTACAGTATATAGGAGGCAAACTTTTGACAAAAGACTACATGCGGCCAGTGTTCTGATGGATGTTATCACGTCACGCAGCGCATATGACATTCCCCATTAAACTAATTTTCCTCGCCGTGGACTGCCGCTCACACTAGCTATAAGTCTTGCAAAATGGGAAAATGAAATTCGGTTAAACCTCCCATGGATACCAGCTGATTGATGACTTTGTGGTGGTTTTCTGCCGCATGCAATTACGATCGCAATCAGATAGGCAAAGCCCCCCCTCCAGCCTTCTAGGGGAGGTTTAGACAGAGATGTCACAGCCGAGACACAACAGCAGGAATTTGATCTCAAATTAGATGTAGTAGATGAACTCGGCATCTGCGGTGCTGCAGATGGAAGAGCTGTTATCAACAACAATATTCATCTCTAGTCACTTTGGCAAAAATAATAAAGAAGCACAAAAAAACCCCACACTTATTCCAACGCGTCTGGTGAATCACAGCACTGAATGCTCCGGCAGAACAAAGAGGGGACTGGGGAATGATAAGAAGCCATGCTTTCCCCAGGGTTCCTACCAGTGAATTACCTGTCTCACAGTCTCCATTGAACACTTAGGTCCCCGCAGCCCTTTTGTAACTCTGTCATCTTTCTTCACTTATTTTAAAACTGTCGACAGCCTGTCAATCCTCAAGGGTCTGTGCCATCCATGGGTGACTTTGTTGACTTTAATCTAACTTAGAACGACAGTTAGTTGAATGTAACACCATTTCCCCCCACAACCTCCTTCAGATGCATACCAAATTGCTGCTAAATACAAAAACCGAGACATTTCAAATCTGCTTATTATTCAATGTCAAGCAGTATCAGCAGTGTGACATGCTTTAATTAATTTAAAACCATTAATCTAAAACAACATTTTTCTAATCATTACAGAATTATTATACATGCAAACCTCACATCATTTGAGAGACTTCATGGAATATTTATAAATGTATTTATCACATGGCACAAGATGAACGCTTTTGAAATATACACTTTTTTTCTTCTGAAAAAAAAAAATTCCAACCTTTTCAAAAGGTATTAAAATATACCCTTAGATTACCAATATATAAACTTACTAATAAATAGTTTGATAATAAAAAGGTCATTCATCCATCTTTTCATTCTCCAAACTGCTTGTCCTCTGTAAGGTCATGGGGGTGCTGGGCCATCTCAGCATCTTGGGCCACAGCATACTGGACAGATGGCCAGTACTGAAAAAGGTCATGTCTGTGTTATTTATCAATTACTGTTATTTAAAAAAGGTAAAACTTGTCAACATGGTAAACTAAATGCAATTAAACTATTTACATGCGGCAACCGTCTTTACCAAAAGTGAAGAATGTATTCAAGGTGTATATTTTGTCAGTTCATGCATTTGCTGTGAATTAAACCCTTTATATTGGTAATACAAGTGCCTCTACAGGAACACATTTACTTTGTCCCTGGCAGTGGATACAGCCTGATGATCTTGTATTATCTTTTGCACCACCACACCATGTCGACTCCCTCCGGACCTTGGAAATGTAAAATGACGTGAATATTTACTACTGCCTGGAGCTGGGTCAATGACAACTCTTAGAGTGGAACCTATGAAAGTCACTTTGAGTCATCAGTACCTCCAAATGGCTCATTGGGTTGGCACGGCTGCTTCTGACAGGTTGTGCCCCCACTGCCCCTGTGGCCTAGTCCACTCTGCTCTTATTGAGCATGCTCCACTCTTCAGCGCTGGCAAACGAGAGCGGAAGCAGGGGGCCTTGGCCAAGTCCCATCATCCAGCAGCTGTGGTCGTTCCTGGCTCTTTTCTCCCTTCTGCACCCACCTCCTCTGACTGACATGGGAGCGGAGGGAAGCTATCCAAAAGACATGTACAAATCAGACCAAACTCAATGCCAGTGCCTTTGCTCTTTGAAATTACACTTTTCTTGGTTATGGTTTCAATATAAGGAAAATCTCTTCAGAGGAAACCCGATGGTTAAGCATTGATTGACAACAGCCTTGGAATGTCATGTTTCATGATCATCTATCAATATATCACGTCAAAATAAGAAGCTCTAGAATAAATTTGCACAGGATATGGTTTTCTAATAAGTAAAAGGTCTATACTGCTAGCTATAAATATAGAGTAGGATAATCAAACGAATTTATAAAATGGCTTGGTTAAGTCATAGCACAGTTTCTAAGCAAATTTGTCCAACATTCAGTACCAGCTATTTGTTCTGTGCCTTTCAGGGGTTTATAAGCTGGATGTCCATGGATCTTTTAGCAGTACGTTTAAAAGCCTAGCTGCCATCCCCTGTCCTTGTACTTGCATTTTATCCAAATAAATTGATAGACAAAAAAGAAATTCTTCATTGTGTTAGATTAAGGCCTTTATACACACTGCTCTTATTGGCCAACATCCTTATAGAAATAACATTCACATTTCTTAATTTACTGCCTTGCAAGTTTGACCTCTTATTCAATTGCTGTGAAAAAAAAGTTTCAATTCATCCCAATATTCATCCCTGATGTACTCTACATGTCACGCAGTGTAGGAAACACTCAGGCGAAGACGAAGGCAGAAGGTAAACGTAAACTTTTGTAAAGTAAATAACTGACAACTGACAGGAACTACACATTGAAGAAACCTTAAATCACCGACCAACAGGACAAAAAGCAATGCGCTAATAAATACTACAACATTAGGGAGAACTCAGGGCAGGTGAGCAGGTAACTAATTAATTAAACAAGAACAGGAACATGAGCAAATTAGGAAACACAAAGTAAGAAAAAGAAAAGAAATCTAAACAGAGACAGACAAAGACAAAAAACATGAGGCGTTACACTACAGTAAAATTACTGAAAGGAAGGAAGAAATTTAGAAAAGAAAGAAAAGAACAAAGAAAGAAAGAAC
Organism: Enteromius unitaeniatus; assembly: GCA_032359435.1. Lineage (NCBI taxonomy): Eukaryota > Metazoa > Chordata > Actinopteri > Cypriniformes > Cyprinidae > Enteromius > Enteromius unitaeniatus. The sequence goes on from JAUMHI010000012.1 coordinate 2,690,415, forward strand.
TCTATAAATGGCTTACACTGCATATACGCTTTGTAAAAAAAATAATATATATATATATATATATATATATATATATATATATATATATAAACACACACACACACACACACACACATTTTAAAAAGAAGCAAAAAGAAAAGTAAAGTAGGCAACCAAGGAGAAGGTCAGTGTTCCTGCTGAGAATATGCATGCCTGTGCATGAACCCATCTGAATCCTCATAGAGATTAGGCTAATTTTCTCATCCCATTTGTACAGATCAAAAAAAGATGGAGAGGGAAGAAGAAGCTATAGACATAAGGAACAAGCCTGGAATGATAGGGCCTCTCAGGGATTACCTAAATCATCTCTCTACCTCTCATTTCTCCTTGTGTCATCAGGCATCATTTCTTTTAGGAAGAAGAAAGCAATGATTTAAGGGCCATTTCCAGCAAAAGACTAGTGCAGCCAGCTGCAGGGCTCCTGCTGCTGGCCGTACGGCATCTTCCCAAATGGAAGCCGTCAAGCAAAAATATCTGGCAGGCTCACAGAGAGGCAGCCTCCTGGGTAATTCAACCTGCTTCATAATTTTCGTATTTATGGGATTCACCTTCAAAATGTAATGTGGCATGTAGGTAGAAGGAGGAGGAGAAAGGGATGAGCTAGACAGGATGAGATTCAGCGGGGAGTTGTAAAACGTGCCACCGCCACAGTCTGACACCCAAACATAGCGGATCTGACCTCTGCGTCCTCACACCGCGCACTTCACCTCCAAAACAGCTGCTAGACATGTGCTGCTTCAAACATGGCTTTCATTTCATAGAGTCATTTCACAGCGTAAAAGCAGGCGATGCACTTTCATGAGGCTAAAGTGCACATACAGATGCACAGATGTGTAAAATGTGTGAGAAAAAATCATAGCGTGCTGTTGCTAAGGTGGCATATTTCATTGTAAGCGAAATGCTTTGTGACATTCAGTAGTCCTTCATAAAAACTGAATATGTAAATATTAAATGGTATATAAAAGTGAATATTAACTGAATATAAAAATTTACTTTATTATTATCACCTATTCATGTTTTCATTCATTCATTCTGCTCAAAATACCTTTTTAAACTCTAATGCCATAAAGAAGACACAGACAGGGTAGTGTATAAATAAGGATTGAACTCAGTCAATTAGTTGTCAAGATTAGTGTATATCATTCAACTGTTGTAAACAGCTTGCTCTTTTACAGCATATTTAGTTCAAAGCTTGTAGTTCACAAACTAGATTCCACTAAAAATAAACACTAAAGCAATCCTAGCTTACTTTTCAAGCCTTCAATCATTTATTCGGGGTGTTGCTAACACAAGAACAGTAGCAAGCGGACTTGTTAACCTAAATTGTAGAATCTATTCAAAAGAATCGTTCATTTATAAATAAGATACCTCAATTGCCTCACGGAGTATATACTTGTTTAAAACAATAAGGAATATATAAATATATAAATGAAGGTTATTTTGCACCATAGTAATTTCCTACAAAGGACTACTCATGATTCTCATAAAGAAGAAAAAATCTTTTTTGAGATTACAGTTGGGGGGAAAAGAAGGGATATCTAAAACGACTATCTATGGTGTTCCTCAAGGGTGTTGTAATAAAATCAAGTGTAGACGTGAAGATAAACTGAGAGAGAGGAATTGCATCAGACAACCTGCACAGAATGCTTACATTTATAACTGCCACTGATGCTGACAGTGGCGGATGTGGCTTATTTGTCCTCCAGCTGTAGAGTTTCTGGGAATGTGTCAGAAGGGCACAAGAACTAGATGCAATTAAGAGTACTTTTGTTTTCATCCTAAGCACATGAGAATTAAACATTGTATTTTTAATCTTAAAGTGGGTAAGAAGAGGATTCTATTCATTAAATGCCATTTCCTTACGTTAAATGAATAAACGTACTTCTTCATTACACCATCGAGAATTAAAGCACTGTTCTGCTCTCCTTAGTATCGGGTAATGAGGTGGAGTGCTGTACAAGCTCATCCATCACATTCAATGTCTGTATGTGACGATCATAGCACAGGACAACAGAGGGCTATTCATGCTGCTCACAACGGCTGGCCAAGCAGAAAATGGAGAGAAAGAGGTCTTTAGAAAATGTTGGTGATCTGTGTAAAACGACTGTGAGCGTGTGCCCCTGATGTCTCATTGACATTGACCTTCATAGCCCACCTGCATTTTCATTGGCTATTCTGGGGAAAATTAAACCAGGTTTTATACAATTGAGTGCCCTTTGCAACTGTATCCCTTTTAATATGTCATTGTACTCTCTATCGCAATTGCAGTTTTAATGGGCTTTATTGGCATGCTGAATAATTGTACATTCCTGTGCCAAAGCAGTGCAGCTCAGTTGTGTATCATGAAAAAGCACGAAACAGCGTAAATAAGAACTATTTTTATAACATGGAAAATCAGAGGTAGTTGTCATTCTACTTTCACCTTTTTCAAAAGAGAGAGAGAGACACACATTTAAAAAAATTATATATTTGAGTTAAAAATGGATCTCTATTATAACTGAATTTGCCCGAAAGTGTTTTTGTTTTTACTCAAGAGCTATAGAAAAAATATGTGATATTGATTAATATTTAGGGTAACTAATATATAAACCCAATGCGGAATAAACACCCTGTCATTTGCCTTTTGGTTTAAAACCTTAAAATAACACAATGAATCGCAATGAATTAAGTGTAAAATTACTTTCTTCAAGTAACTAATAGTTCATCTGAGTTTTAAATCAATGAATCAGAGAAATTATAGTTTACCACAAAGTGGTAGAAATCATTAGTGGATTTGTACTCTGCATTGTGCACGATAATGAAGCAAATCTCACACAAAAGCATCATGATCTGCTAATGAGCTTCTAGCTGACAGATGCAGGAGTTGGGCAGATTATACTATATCAGTGAATCACTTTCTTCAGCTACTAGTGATGAAATTTAAGCCCTGAGAAATGTTGTTTCTGGACATTAAGTGCAGAAGGGTTCAAGAACAAATGTAACCAATGGATCCATCACAGCTGTCACTACAGACACGCACTTGCGCACAGACAATATGTATGTGCACAAACATCACAAACAACTCATAAATCTCAACTAACGCAAGTCTTTGAGCACAAGCTCTGTTTTTGAAATGCAGACATCACTGTGGTCAAATAGAAAGCTTCAGTTGTCGTAAACAGAAACGGTCTGGTCTTTGTAGTCCATGGGGGAGCTACTTAGATTGAATTTCACATTTTGCTTATAATCTCATTGTCCACAGGGAGTATGGAGTTCTCTGTTCATTTGGCTGCCTCAGCTCTTATGCTGTTGTTATCCTAAACTGGCCTGCTAAGTCACCCGTGAACAGTTTATGGCACGCAAGCTTGTCCCCTGTGGCACACACTGTACCTTTCAGTCCAGCAACATGACAAGAGGTGCAAAGTCCAAAAACGTATTCATTTTAGATTTTAAAAACATGAGCTGACAAGTCTGGGAAAGGTAAAAATACATATATATTGCCCACAAAAAGCAAAATCATCAATGCAAGAAAATCAAGCAACTGAGACGGAGTTTGAGTCTGCATGTAACTGTAGTTTATTCAAAGCCTCCGACAGAGCATTTGCGATGCGAAATGAATCCGTTGACTTTAGTAGTTTGTGAGAGGAAGTGAAGAAGGTTTGAACATACTTGCTTTGCCAATATTATCTATTTTTAAATAGCCTTCACTGTCAAAATCTGGGAAACAAGTAGGACCCAATATAAAGGCATCATAATATTTGCAGCGTTTTAAAATAATATTTACAGCAACATCAAAGCTAGCATAATACCAATGGTAATTACAGACATTTAATAAGATGCCGGTTTTACAACAAGAGTTATTTATTCAGAATTTTAAAGAAACTGGGACTGCATACATTTACAGAGAAAGTAGATCCTGATAATTATGTAGTAGTATCATGAGTATTACATCACACTAGCCTAATTATCATATAGTATTATATTAAAAAAACATCCGTGATTTTGGTCCAGATCTCCATCTCTTCTCTTTAAATCTATCAGCGGATCTGTTTTTATTAATAATTTACTAACACTTTATTAATGATCTCATGAACCATTGTGAACTACTAACTGGTTTGTAAGTAATATAATACATAATTTAGAAATGGAGTATGAAAATACAATTATTAAGTATATTATATATATGCTTATAAACCAAGAATAAAGCATTTATAGCTGTGTTTATAAACTGCTTATGTTTAATGTAGGAACAATGCTTTATAAATGATTAATTAGCTATTTACTAATGCTTAACTGATGACTCATAGTGTGTAGTTATTATAAAGTGTTACCAAAATATCTACAGAAAGAAAGGCACAAGGAAGTGCGTCTGCTGCCAAGGACAGGCACAGATTGGAACTGCAAGCATGGAAATTTTTATCAGATTAGAACGGAGCAGGCAGAGGCATGCGGTATAATATAGGTTACTGTTTTCTCTCGCTGAAGAGAAAATGTCAAGCATGTCTGCGAAGTTGTCGACACAAATCTCGGCATCATCTTCTGTGTAGAGCGGAATTGGCCTATTGACACTGAAAATGGGAATTTACTTTTTTTGCGCAATGAGCTGAGCCACTATAAAGACATTTTTAAATGACATTTTAGTATCGTATAAAAAAAAATCAACAACTCAGCTCCTTTTGAGAGAAAATCTCAAAGAGAAATGCATCAAACATATGGGCTTAAAGAGCAAGCCTTACGAAAAGCCTTTTTAACTTTTATAAAAACTACTGTACAACTGTTTAGATCTTCAGGGCCATCTTTAAATAATGCCAAAAATAAAAAGATAACATAAAAAAAAGGCAAAATTATAAACACAGACACAGGTTTTTATAATTTTGGATGTTACAGATTTGTTGTTGACAAGGTTTGTGTTTTCAATACTATTTATACTCAAGTAGCACACCATTCCCCACAAAAGCTAGTATCCATGACTTGTCCCTAAACCTGAATAATCCTCAGGCCATTGGTGCGGAATGAGTGGTGAGCCTGTCAGCCCCATGCTGGAGCTGATCCCTTCCCCACAAAGATGCAGGGCTGGTGGGACGGGAGAGAGCACAGGTGGGGAGCTGGAAGCATCTCATCTCACTCAGAGAAAGGCAGGCTGGCTTAGCCAGCAGGAGCAGGGTTTAGCAAAACTTGCAAATGCCAGCCAACTACCTATTATTTCAGCCTCTCTTCCATTCTCTCTCATATATTTAGACAGTCAAGTTTATTTATTTATAGAGCTCAGTGCTGTTTAGCAAATATGCTAAAAATAAGGTAAACAGCAAACACTACACAAATATAAAGAACAGCTCGAGAAAAAAAAAAAATTTCACACAAATAGCTCGAAATATACAAGAAAACTAATCTACTAGAAAAACTTGTCTTACTTATGGATTTAAATGGAGCAAATGAAAATGATTACCTTACATTACATAGTCACAAATTGGCTGATGACTTGAGAACTGAGGCCATGGCAGAAATTTGGTGTTTCTATAAAGATCTTTAGACTAGAGATGATAAGTCCTGTACTGTGTAGTCTGTGTAACTAGCTGTGGACAAGACATACTTATATAACTAAGAGACTCTACCAGTCAGAAAATAAAATAATACACTGTATATATTTATACACACACACACACACACACAGTATATATATATATATATATATATATATAAATATATATATATATACCAGCA